>KB300602.1:74307-94689 GCA_000328365.1 Capitella teleta
GTGCAGTTCGAAGCTGAAGCGCCAGAAGAAGAGAGAGCATCCACGAACTATCAACATGCATCTCGGCCTTCAAGTTTATTTATGGGTATGTATTGAGTGTGCTGTTGGCCCTACTAGTGACGAGGATAAAGGCCCGCCTTCACCCCTATCCTCTAATTAAGCCATCTGTAAAAAGGACGAATCGAGCTTATAGAAATTCTTATACTAATAGTGAAATTTAATTGTTATTAGCTTACATACATATTCATTACATTATGCTCTCTTTTTTTCAGTTCCGATGCTAGGTCTGACAGTGACGAGAACGATAATGGCACGCCTCCTCCTTTTCCTCCTCCACCTCCACCCCTACCTCCACCTCCACCTCTACCCCAGGAGAATCAAATTTAATTGTTCTTACTGTAGCTTGAATATCAAATACATTATATATCAGTTCACTTCGGTTATCTTCAGTTTCGGATTCTGTAATTTTTCATGTTTTTCAGTCGGAAACTGGTGTCCCTTATAATTATTGTAATACATTGTAACTTTTTTTGCTGAAGCTCAATCTCTATGAAACTTGCATGTAATAGGCACCAGGATGAGGAAAACAGGCATGTCAAATTTTATCGTGATATGATACCGGTGGCATGAAATATGCCTAAATGAATATTAATAACATTAATCTAGACTTTCAATCGCGAATTTCTCAAAATGATGGTTTTTGAAGTTTCGGACTTCAAAACGCCATAACTTTGCAACCCCTTGAGATATCTACATGATTTTTGCACCAAAATATCCAGGAAAGTGTCAGCTGTCCGCTGATGCCTCAAACTCAAAATTTTTATCCCGACCCATGTGACCTGTTTTGCCGTGGACGCTCACATATGCTAAGTTATTAAGGCACAGCTATCTAAATGATTAGTATACCTAGGCAGTGTAAATGGCCATTAACCGATACGGTATTGGTCAGAACCCTTTTAATCATTGTTGGGTTTAAGTATATGTGATAATGAGCACTGTGTCACCATGAGTACAATAGTGCTGATACTTCATTTCTTCTTCCAGGAGCAGTTCTCCGTTGTCGCAATTATACGGTACCCAGGCCACACTGGAGCATCATCACTTCAACCACGCTGTGATCATCCTCAATAGTGAAGTAAGTATTCATAGAAATACGCATTTTACGGCTGGCACCATGGCTGACAAGACTGGTGCACGGATCATAATATGTTTTGGCCATGTTGAGGTCCATTTAAGTGATAATTGATAATAATGATATTGTGCAATAATACAGACGATTACGTTAGAATTCACACCATTCACGTTGATCCAGGGTCACAATATATTCAGCAAGATGAAATCAGACGACTATGGTGACGTCATGAATCTCTTGAAGCAGGCAATCTTGGCCACCGATCTCTCCATACACGTACAGTAAGCAACATCAATAACACTGGTTGTTTCAAATATAGTGCAACAACTTTCTCCAGGGTCCGCTGTCAGTTTTTCCCACTCGTGGCATCTGGGTTGTACGATTGGGACGATCCGGAACAGAGGGAGCTCTTGAGGTCTGTCTTGATGACAACCTGTGACATCGCAACCATCACGAAACCATGGGATGTCCAGAGACGGGTGAGTTTCCAGTTCTTCTATTCCGCTTTGACTTTGGTTACTGCGCTGTGATTTGTATTATTATGCTCTTGGGTGGCTCTATGATGGCCTCCAGGGGTACGGAATAAATTATGCGTTTCACTAAAGAAACCTTGCTTCTATGTTTATTACCATGGGCCTCAGAGGATCCCAAGTTTAAATAACATATGCATGTCAGGACGATACTGCATGTACTAGTGATACAAATATTAATATGAATGACACTGCTGAGTGCATTTTAGTTCTCCTGAAATTACCCAACCCTCCAGGACTCAAACCCATAAGCATTTTTTTTTGGGGGGGGGGGGTGGGGGGGGCAGGGAAGATATCCTGGAAGCACGATACCTGGAATATCTCATCAACATGGTGTGATTTCAGGGGATCTGAGGTTTTCGGATAAAGAGGGGGGTTGAGATACAGTTCACTCAATGTCTTGAGGCTGCACTTCTGTGAATTTGCAATAGCAAACCTTAGTTGACTCTTTCATTGAATTACCCCATGTCACAGTTAAGCTATATACACCGTGGTATGTGCAATACTGTGATATGGTGTTTATTTAGAGGCTATGTTGTTCCCGTTCCAATTTCCATTTCTAACTACTTTCTGTCTGAACACGATTTTCTAAACATTAATAATTAATCGCTCTCGTCGACCTTCTTCCATCTTCAACATTCCATCTTTGCTCCCGTATCCTCTTTCCTAATCCCGGTTGATCCTCAGGTTGTCTAACCGACCCTTTATGCTGGCAAAAATCCTAAGGAAAACTTTGAGTTGGACCTGTTTTCGGTCAGACAACCCTAAGATTAGATGAAGGTCAAAACTTTATATAAATAAACGTTAACATGTTCGTTAATTCTCGACAAGTAGTGAACTTTATTATTACAACTCAATTCTGCTTTGATAACAAAGGCACCTGCTTAATTCAACAACTAATCATCAATTTAAGTGCTGAGAGCCTGCAATCAGCCCATATTGGTTCAAAAGCTATGCTCATTATGGTAGAATATCCATCACTCAGGACGGAAATTGACATTCCAGGAAGATGTAATTTGATTCAGATGGTAACCGGTGGGCTATCGCTTGACAATGCAAATAATACACGTCTATGCACGACTACAAATGAACACCATGCTCTATGGTATAACGATACAGTGAAAGTAACCAGAAAGACAAAAACTTCTCATTATAATGAAGATTCTTGTGAGATCAGTCTCTGAATTTGAGTCTGCCTTCTCCTTTTATTTTATAACAGGTTGCAGATCTGGTCGTGACAGAGTTCCTCGACCAAGGAGACAAAGAAAAAACAATGCTGAAGATTCAGCCACAGGCCTTCATGGATAGGGAGAAACAAGACGAATTGCCACGACTGCAGCTGGAATGGATCGATGGAATTTGTCTCCCGTTGTATAAGGTAAATCAAACAACCAACCCACCCACCGACATAATTATGCGCACCAATATTCAGACATGGCAGCAGTTGAATCCACAGCTGCTTGGCGTCGTGGATCAAGTTGTAGAGAACCGTTCACGATGGGCGGTGCTGGATGAGCAGCGATTGGCCAAGACCATGTGTCGCCAGACTGAAGTGTAAACTCAACCATTTCATTTGAATCTCTCAATGTTCTGTTTGTTATTTGCGAATAAAGCTCATTTATGACATAGGAGCGTGGTGATATAATAACACTAATATAAATATAACCATGAGATGATTTCAGTACAATGCCCCGTGCTAAATGTGGATGATACCCGGCGCCAGCGTTAAATCGGAACAGTGCATGAATTGTAGCGTGATGAGAGTGCGGGATTGTGTCTCAATGAAGCCATAGTTAGTATAAGCGCTGTTTCTCACGCAAGAGGGGACTTCTGATGCAGATCCAGTGTAGAGGCTGGGACACAGGATCAAGGGTTGCCGGCTTAAGTACCCTGTCGCATGTCCCGGTAAGTGTCTAAGGCCCTTTTTATCGCTCACTGCGGCGTCCATGAAACAACCGTTGCATTCATGGCTTTAGATGAGGATGGCGAGAAACCAAATCACGTCAAGCAAACAATTGTTACTCGAGCTTTAGTGAAATTATGTTATCGTAGAGACGCTACTTCGGAGAACATAATTATTTGGTGCACGTCTTCAAGCAATCTGTTTGTTACCCATGGTACAAAGTCGTGTTCAATTTGACAATGCTGAGTAAAATCTATATAATGATAGAGAACATAAAATCGAGAAAAAGCTAGTTTTAATTATTATAGCTTGCATAGAGAGCGGAATCTGAATTTGCAGATTTCTTATCTGCTCTCATCTACTGGATTTTAGGAGACAAGTGCGCTTGTCTAATGCACTAGGTTGTGCCTATTATTTGCGGCCAATCACTCCCCATTGCTCTTTCTGTGCGCGTGCGCGTGCACAGAATAGCATCATCTTGGTTGCCATGGGGACAAAAGCACCCACGTGGCAGAGAATGGTCCTAATTTGTGGCGTCTCATTCCTAGATGCAGGCTAAGGATAAATAGGTTGAATCACATTCACGCAATTTTCAACTATGCAACCATGTCATCGCTTTCTGCAATATTGCAAACAGAAATGAATCCATAAACAGTGTTCAGTTTTTGTTGATTAAGCCAGCTTAAAGGTCAGTCACTATTGAACCTAATAATATTGAAGATGTGGATGCCTGCTATTCGATGACTCTGTGTGTCCGATCGTTAGTTCAGTAGTTGGTCAGTCAATTCCTCGATCAATCAGCGATAATTATATTATGCAACAGAAGTCTCGGATCAATATTCTTTGCAACTCAATGAATAGGATCAAGGGTTTGTGGTTAATTCAAAATGTGCGGCATTCTATGATTTCTATCGCATAACACAGAAGGAATGTTGTCGGGATCTAATTAGATGTGTCTGGTTCAGAGAATTAAACAGTTTTTACTTATTAATTATTATATAATTTTCTTCTACTTAATATTCTATTTTTATCTCCGCCTCCATTCGATAATGGGATTCTCAGTCTAAGGATGTTCACCCTGGATGACTAGGTTTTTGTTAGATTTTTTATTTGCACTGAACAATATGTTTTTATTTTCCACTTTCTCAAATCATTCGAATGGAATTTCAGTTCATTTCAACATGGAACCCAGTTAGTGATCAACATATAACGTTGTGCACTGAAATCCTTCATTATCTACATAATGGTGAACCGCCCCAATTGTGACGAGAACTCTGATTCGCGGGGACTTAGCGCTATGATTCTACATGTAGTTTCAAAGAGGTTTAAAACCTGCTTTCTTATCGAGCTCGATTTCATGGGTTCTACCAATAATTTCAACATATTAAATATCGCACTCTTTTTGTTGCAAGCTGTTCTGCTTCAGTATATAAAAAAAAAAAAAAAAAAAAAAAAAAAAAGATTTCTGATGATCTTGAGGGATATTTATAACTGACACGCAAATTGTTTCAAATTGGTCTCTTCAAAGTTTCTCTCTCTAAAAAAAAAAACAAAAAAAAAACACGAAAGGTCATAGGATCGATCTAAACCTGTTTTTAACTGAACAGAAATATTCTAATTATTCTTTAAAATTTACCATACATTTTCATCACACCCTATTCTGACGGCCAAATAGCGGCAATGAAATTGGTGCAAATTGTTTTCAATCTGCGCTATTTCCAATGGGACCGACCCGTATCTGAGCACCTCATACTCTGATATGGGAGTACATGGCATTATCATCGTTCATATTCCAATAGTGAGAATTGCTTACCGGGCACGTTGCCATGGGAATGGATATTTTTCTTAAACTTCTCACATTGCAAGTCACAAATGTTGAGGCAAATTCGACTGATGCGTGTGTGTGAAGAGAGATGACTGATGTGAGTACATATGGTAGCTGAAGGTCATTGATATGGAATCATAACGTGATTGTCCATAGTGCTAGGTAATCATAACGAACCTGCATACCTGTCCATTTGGCGCATGCGTAATTGAAAATGTACCCGATGACTTTCCGATGATATTCAGAACAGAATAATCAAGCAATTGAAGATATTAATTGTAATAATAAAAATTGTTGAGCAAAATCACACCAACTAAAGGAATGAAAAGATGCTGGCCTACATGTTAATGTGACAAACTTTTTATTATTATTTGGAGAGACACACCTTGTAAACATTCACAGTATTTTAACCCGACATATTAGTTGTGGTGATGATTATCTATTTTCATTTATTTATGTATCAAATTGAATTAACAGAACAAATGATATACGGTAAAAAAGAGGAATCAAAGAACATACTGGTTAACGTTCTGTTATTTGTGTTTCTATTTAGCATAAACATAAAAAGTGCATGTCCTTGAATGAAATAAAACATGTTTATCAAACAAATCATGAGCTGACTACATCATCATAAGAAGGTGGTCTGACAACTTCACGAGAAGCTTCGATTCTCGCAGGGCTGGTTGGTCTGTGTGGTCCGGTCACGACGATGATTGTTGCTAAGATCAAGAGAACAGTGTTTAATAACTGCAGTGTCAACTGCATGAGCCAATGTCAACAATTGTGATTGATTGCCTGACACTACTATCAATTTTAATTTTTTTCTCTCTCAAGAAGAAAATAATTATATTAAAAGCAAAAAAATAAAAATAAAAAAAGGGGGTTTAAAGTCTCGCTGGACACCATGGTGACATCATGACAATTTAAATTAATAAGAATTTAGTCATATTTCAAATGCAAAATACGGTCCCAAATTATTATCACGAAAAGTTATTATATGTTTTTGGGTATCAATGAGTGAGGAATATGATGTAATGTAGCATTCTCAATATATAAATATTACATAAGACACGCCGATTGCATATGGGCTGTGTTGACAACATGATGAACGCTACTGAGATTGACACAAATCGTGCCTCGACATTTTGCTGCGAGCACTGAATTCGAAACGGGTGCAGATTTTCTCTTGGCTTCCGCAGATTATAATTATTTCAGAGACAGAGGCTGCCATTGAAACGACCTCGGGTGGTTGAGACGGGGACAGAGCAAGAGTTATAATTATACATGAACTTGACTTACCTGTTCTTCGGCGTCTAATGAAATAGACTCGAATAGCAATAGTCAGAACCATTCCAATGAAGAAAGCAATTGATACCCCAACAATCAATAGAACAGACGAGCCTGAAAAATATATATACGTATACCCTCATAATTGTTTCAACGCAATAATTGGTTAGACATTTGACTAGGTGCTTACATCTCGGCGTGTGCAGGTATAAATGGTATTGTAAATGAGAAAGGTTGTTCAGTGTGGTTAACTACCATTAGAAAATATATTACGCGAGATAAATACTAAGAATAAAATAATATAATAACTATACAGCCGGTTTAACTATGATAATAATTTATAAAGCACAATAATAATAACGATAACCCATCTGTATCGATTGACCGTCAATAAAGTAGAAGCTTTTGTACAATACATATTGCAGTTACAGCAGAACGGGAAGCTAAGCCATGTCCGTTAAAAGGATTATAACGGATATTGCGAGTATAAAAGTGCAGTGCAAATCCAGACATTCTTTCTATGACCTTCAATTTTACATACTATATACTGATGCAACTGCTTTATGCACTAACACACGACCGTCCTTCCACTCTAGAATGCTGTGATTTCCATGATCCAATCGAATCGACACATCCCACCCCAAACTCCCCCCTATCCCCCGACAAAAAAAAAAAAAAAAAAGAAAAACAAGTTTTTCACCACAGTCTGCTTCATCTGATCCATCCTCGCAATCGTTGCCACCGTCGCATTTATAATACGACGGCACGCATCGCGTCGTACCACTTGTACATTGAAATTGAGCCACGGTGCACTCTGAGCTGTGTCTGGTTTCTGTTGAGTGAGCAATGATTATTGACAATGAATTTGATGTGTTTCCTACAAAGGCTGGGATACCCGTTTAAGCAAATTTACAAGTTTGAATTCGCCATGATAGTTTATTAGACTCTTATCACAAATTTTGCAAAATTTCAACACTACTGTAAATTATAATTATGATTGCACTTTAGTGAGAGTAACATATGACTATCAATGCAGAACCAAATACCATAATTATGGAAATCCCTTATTTCATGAGTGCAATCACTATTCATGACAGTTAAAAGTAATAGGTAGCCCATGGGGAGCAGAAACATTGATATAAATAGCATGTACATGCGTGGAGCAGTTGTCAAGTACTGATTGAGCCGGTCATAATTCTATGCTTTGTAAATTGCTCTTTAAGAGTCTGTACAACATTTTCGGACCACCACCCAAGAAGCAATCGTGTCCAGAGCCAAAAGAGAAACCACTCACCACAGTTTTCTTCATCTGATCCATCAACACAGTCGTTTGTGCCGTCGCATTTATAATAAGAAGGGACACACTTGATAGAACCACTTGCACATTGGAATTGACGAGGGCCGCACTTGGTTTCTATTTAGTGAGCAATGATTACTGACATGCCATTTTATTAATTCACAAATAAGAACAAGCACAATATATTAATCTGACCGCACACACAAGGAGAACAAAGGCAGAACATCAGGGTTATTAGATATTGGATAGGATTTCTGACGTTTTTTAGCAAACTTTTTAGTTTATTGATAGAGCATTGTAAAATATGACGTTTTGCTCATATATGTCGGTTTTTGAAGATCCTACCTGCACATTCTGCATAGCCTTCTACACAATAGCCGCCCACGCATACCTTCTCACAGGCTGTTGGTGGATACAATTACATTTTGACTGTACGAACAATTTGCAAAAATTTGCATACTCACCACAAGGTAAAAAGTAATATTCACATGTACCATCCTTGCACAACTTTTGTTCTAGATTGCAGTATTGGTCTGAAAATGCAATCTGTGTTTAATTTCTGTTCCTTTGATCTGATAAACATCTACGCACCCCTACACTTCCGCATATCACTTGTGCATGATCCATTTTTGCACTTGAAATAAGGGCATCGGCCTTAAAATTATTATAAATTACACAGCGCATTTTATTATTGGAACAAAATCTCACAGTCATTAATTGAAAATTCACAATCATTCAAACTTCCAGGTTGACATTGCACTTTTCCAATACCACATTCTCCAACAGACACTGAAATCACATATAACTGTATACAATATTATATTTTAGAAAAGTTCAAATTAAATAATATTAAATGTCCTAGCTCTTCTTCACCTTGGAATAGTTGAGCAAACGCCAGAGAGATGAATATAAGTATCTTCATCTGTGAACAGCAGAATGTTGAAAAATTAGATCACAATTTCAACATGAATTCAAAATGGTGTGTTATTTACAGTGAATCAGTGTTGCTGCAATAGTATTGCAGTGTATTAATAAAGCACATTATATGTATTAATAAAGTGCTGTGTTTGATGATGGTCTTATATCTAGCAGCACACCTCCCCTGCTTTTTATTGACGGATAAAAATATTATAATTAATTATTGAACTATGAAAGTGTGTTTAGAGATTATGTCACTATCAAATATATAAATATAATTACATGTATAAGTATTTTTTTCATGGGATAATAATGGTAAAAATGTTATTTTTATGTGTAATCAATCGGCAAACGAGTCACACGGTTACTGAAATGTTTCATTGCATTTAAATTGACATCACTTCTTGAGAGAAAAATTGAAAGCTGCGCCAGTTTTATCACTACCCCCTCCTCAATTCTTTTTTTTTTTTTTTTTTTTTTTTTTTTTTTTTCAGTTTAATAGCTTCAGGCATGACGTCTGAAGTCACGACGCAATCGTTTTTGTTATGCGATATAGTCAGTGAATCTAGCTCTAAAGAATGTCGAAGATAATTAATTGTATTGCAATTAAGATAATTAATTGCAATACAGACCAATTTGATACCAATCGACGCAGAAATTAATTCATCTTTTTTTTTTTTTTTTTATCAATGACTCGTTTTAGAGAAAATACGTTAAAATAAGTGTGACATCTTAGCATCAAGTGTTTCTTTTGATAATTTATACACAGACAAGAGACATTGTCAGAAATATTCGTCGATTACATTTTGGTTACATGGTAATTTCGTACGAGCCACGCCAAAACAACGTGACGTTCTATATTCTACTTCATACGACCCCACATCGTTATAAATATTGGAGCCAAACTACAGGCACAAATTTGATATTGACATAATCGGATGCACTGCTTAATACTTTCGGTCGTGTGAATAAACACAATGAGTGCCTTGTATAAATGCTACGATACCTTTGAGAATCAACGATTGGTGTTTTACTTTATACCGTAGAGACACACAGAAAGCACACGTATGATATTAATGCATCAAGGAAGTAGTCTTCAAATTTTACCTTAAAAGGAAAGTAGGTCGAGTTGCACTGTTTGGTTAACAGTCTGAATGCGAGCGGAATCCGCATGCTTCAGTTAACACCAGTAAAATACTAAATATGTGTGATATAGTCTACGTACCAGGACGTTTGAGGAAAAACGCAATCAGCGGATGTGATAAATCTTCCTTCGCATTTTCTTAGACCAATTACCAGAACCATTGCTCGACGGTCGTTGCTAGTCTATACAAAGTCAGAAGAAGAAAAAACTTAAATCAAGAGAGCGAAATAAAAAAATCACTTGTGGGCTAAATTGGCCGAATGAAACAAATATTCATGGCAATATTTGTTGCACATTTAACTCGACGAGAAACGTCCAGGCACAATGGTCTTAACTTATTCCAGGGTTCCAAAGTGCATTCGTGAAGTAAAGTATGTCAGACTTCATTCAAAATCATACCTCAGAGTCAAAAATAATCAAAATACAAAAAGGGATTGATACAGTAGACATCCCTTCACCAATCCCAATACTTAATATCCCATTCTGCAATGCCCCTTTATAGCTGTGCGCGCATGCGCAGATCGTGCATACTTACGCATACAAGAAGAAGAAGAAGAAGGCGAAGAAGAAGAAGAAGAAGGCGAAGAAGAAGAAGAAGAAGGCGAAGAAGAAGAAGAAGAAGGCGAAGAAGAAGAAGAAGAAGGCGAAGAAGAAGAAGAAGAAGAAGAAGAAGAAGAAGAAGAAGAAGATTAAAATTAAATAGTGAGTATTGCACTCGTACAATTGTGCATTGTGCATGTATACTTTATGGGTACAAAAACTCCTTTGTTCTCTAATGAGCAACACTTGTTGAATAGCCATCAACTTTTATTAGTACATTTCGTGGAAGGTAGCTGGTAACATTTGGAGGAAATGATTTCATGTTTTGGAACAAAGAAATAGGTTACAAAAAATCTTGCTGTGAAACAGGGTGATGAATAAATATTTGATTTTTCTTGTTTGTTTCACAAAACGCAGAAAAGAAAAATAATCTATAAGTGAATTATAAGGATAATTACACAGGTCATTCATTACTCAAGGGAGGTGCCATTTATCACGGATTTTTTTATGACGTTATGTATGACTGTGGGGTATGCCAGTGGGATAAGACATTTGGAGACAAAGTATGCTCCGTTTTGAGGGTTGGTTATAAAACTATGTAGACTCCACGTACGAGAGAGCTGGCGGAATTTGAAATTTTGAATTTTGTACAGAAAGTGGCTCCATAGTTGGTGGCTGCGCTGCATATATTCCACCATGGATGCGGGGATGTATCTAAGTCCTGTTATCTCGAGGGATGAGGAGAACTGAAAAGATACAGTTATATATAGCTGTATTATCAGTCATAAGATATGTAAGATGGTATTAAATCAATATTGACATTCACATTGATCAAACTGTATAAGCTTTCAGTGCCAAGCTTTCTCTAGGAAAATAACCTTCTGTGCTTTCAATGTCAACTAATTTGATGGTTGGTGAGTAAAGTAGTGACTCACCAGTACGACCGGAATTTTTCAGACGATACACAATGAGAGCCCAGCGGAGGACTAACAGGAAGATGATCAGGATTCCAAATCCAACAGGAGCCCCCACGTAGACTCCGTTGAAGGAATCACCTTCGACTTCACTCTCACTGGCATAAGAATCGTGGGGCTCCCGATATTGGACCTTTGGCGAGTGGACCGTTGGCGATTGGACCGTTGGCGATTGGACCTTTGGCGATTGGACCGTTGGCGATTGGACGGCGTTTGGACTTTTGGCGTTTGGACTTTTGGCTCAAGGTCTTCTGGCATCTCTGAATCACAAAGAAGCATAACTCATAAAAATGTCGCTCTGTCATTCATTGAAGGTACATACATATACATAACATGACACAAGATTTGACGTTTCAAAATAAGAAGACGTAAAATTCGATTTTGATTTATTTATTGGCTTTCGATAATTCCTTTCCAACTCTTGATCAAGATGTAGTATGCATGCTACATGATACATGTATCCCAAACGACAAGCTGTGTATCACCTGGCAATAGCAGGATTTTATTCTTAGCATTGTTATCTTTAAAAGCGTATATAGTGTATGTTACCATTTACCGTGGGAAAAACTACTTTGTAACATAGTACACACCAATACTGAATAGACATTGAAATGTAGAACTTGAACATTCATCTGCAGACATAATGCTGTTGATCACTCTATGCAGTTTACTTTATAAATACCTGTACTGTGCATGTTTCTGTGATATAAAATCAATGTTGCATACATTGTGTTAAGTGAGTCACTCCGCCAAAAATTAAGGGCTCCATGAGTTGCAAAATGGCATTAAAAAAAGAAGAGAAAAGATGTACGCTCGAAAAGCATTGAAAGAGAAATTATAGCAAGCAAGGTCCAAAGTGACTCGTAGACAGGTCTTGATTAGACAATACGGTTATTTCTGTATTTTCGATTACATTATTTCGCTCACCACAATCGAATTCATCCGAGCCATCATCACAATCATCATAGCCATCACACACATCGAAGGTAAAAACGCAAGGCGTGGCGCCTTTCAGACATTGGAACTGGTAAGTGGGGATGCATGCTTCGATTCTATTCAAAGCTGTCGGAAAACAGAACAAACTTGATAATCACCATCACCATGGTCAGTTCCTTTGTTTCTTACATAAACAATTAATGTATTCCAAATTTGTTTTACCAGTGAATGGAGAAATTTCTGTCATATCTTATGGAGCGGCCCGATTGGAGTGGCATCTGTCCGGAGCAACCATTTGAACATTCGGACATTCGACACACATTTTCCTTTAAACTTACGGTTTATAACTTAATGAGCTCTGCAATTGTGAAATTGATTTGATCATCAAAGCCGTGTGTTTTGTTCGTGTGTGGGTCGTTATCTTCAAATTATTAGCATGCAACAAGCAAACGGAAATTTCGAACACGGTTTGCATTCTTCGTCCAATCAGAGGTGATTTGGCGAACACGTAATCATAGACTTAATAATTATATACTATAGCAGGTACGGACCCGTTAAGTAATCTTGTCATCAGATAATATAACACACATATTTATAATATCTAGAACAAAATATATCACTGCATACCGGCTTTCCTCTTTATCTCCGCTAGCGTCCGAACAAGAATCGGGGTCTCTTTTCCTTCTGCTGTTTCTTCTGGATTGACATCATAATCTGTAATGAGCATTATGGAAACGCAAAGCAAATGAAGTATCACGGGTACACAAGACGTAACTTTTGTTCTTTGTATTTAAATACAGGTCTACAAGATATTTGGTCTCCATTCTCGCAAATATCAATGCAAATGTTATATTGCAGAAACGCATATTCTTACCTGTACAACTTGCATAAGATTTCACACAACGGCCGAATAGGCAAGCCTTCTCACATGCTGAGGATGACATTAATTAATTAAATGTACTTTAAATTCACCATCTTTTGTTTTATTGCTTATACTCACCGCAGTCCAACTCCACATTCTGGCATGTCCCGTCCTTACACATACGTTCACCTTCTCTACACGGTGTGAGGTGTTTAGCTAAGGAGAAAGGTAATGTGTGCCAACGCCTTAATTCAATCATATATAGCTCACCATCACATGTTCGCATATCATTGGTACACGATCCATCGTTACATGTGAAAAACTTGCACCGACCTATGACAAAAGTGTGAGTGGACAATGATAAATCTAATGAGTATCTTACACATTGCCATGTGAGTTTCGCACTCTTTGTGGCTTCCGGGCTTGCATTCAACTTTTCCAATACCACATTCCCCAATCGATACTGAAACACAATGGTTCGGCATTGGGGATAATGAGGCAGTTTGGTTTAATTTGAAATTTGTCTTCCTTACCTTGGAACAACTGAACAAGCACCAAAGCTGTCAACATATGAACCTTCATGATGCAATGTTCTGTGAATAGAATTATAAATCTTACAGATCGATGTATGCTATGGATATCTGAATAAATAAATTCCCATAATTCTGGAAAAGCGGAAACTACATTAAGACATTTTCACTGAGGTTTGCAAAGTATGTTACTCTAAATAATTCAAGAGAGTTCGTCTGAGCTGTGGTGTGTGAATAGTAATGCCATGCACTTGATTCAAAATTCAGTGCTTTTTAGCCAACCAAAAAGCAGCTAATTCGACAGCTTGGCATTGGAGAGGGCGAGTGTGTATTATGTTTTCAGATTTTATGTGCATTTTAAAGGCCATAAATATGGATACCTCTTTCCCAGAGGCTCAACGGACTACTAATAGTCGCGCGTGCATCGTAATTATTTCATAATCATAATTATTTCGACATTTGCTCAATCTAAAGATGGAAATCACATTTAACAAATGAATTAAGGCATCACTTTATCTTGGAACTATATGAAAACAGTTCAATGGACGCTCATTGCGACGACATCTGTCATAACGAAAATTGCCCGAAAATCATATTTTTTTGTGAATGTGCTCGAGCTGATTATGCAAGCTAGTTGGCTGATATGAAGTATATTATACATGGGAGCTAAATCTGGTACACATACATGGTTGAAGTTAGATTTGAGATATTGGTTAGACTGAACTGAGATATATCCCATTTATCATAAATTTTGCTACAAACTTATAATATAATAATTTTGCAGTTATGATAATTGCACAGCGACCCTGCGTACTGTCGAACCGCGTAACTAGGCCAAACGCTGAGTTATACCCACTGGCTATGATAGAATACAAGCCTGGAAATTCAAATTTGCATTATAATATTAGCACGCAAAGTAATGGCCAACATCACATAAGCAAAATTGCAAATATGCTAGCATACATGTGGTCTAAAATTTAATTTGCATTACTCAGATTCTGGTTTTCCTTTACTTCAGCACAAATTTACACACAGTTCTAAAATGGCGTTGAAAACAGTCATGCATGAATAGTGCGATGTTCAACGACAAAAACTCAAAATATATACGGTATATGCATTAAGAAGCATTAATAACAATCCATGTGCATGCCATACTAACCTTTGACCTTTTTATTCTTTTAGATTCAGCAACTAATATCTTGGTTTGATTGGAAAGAAAACCAAAGAATGAGGCAGATAAAATGTGTTTTCGTTTTACCTCTGCAACCAGGATGTTAACGCCAGATATTGCCTTTAAATATCACGTGAATGCAGTAACTGCATAAACTTTTTTCTCGCATTAATACTGATCGAACTGAATACACAGCTTTAAAAGCTCTTCTGGATCCAAGGCAGGTATCAACAAAGGATAATTCTTCTCTACTGGGGAACCATTAGGCTCTATATATACAACAATGGCATATATGGTGCAGAGTTGATTGAAAAAAAAAATCATTGTAAGCTATAGATTTTAGCCACAATTGCCTAGAGACATCTCGGATAGCCTACTACTTATTTTATGTTGAGGCATGATTGGGTTTTACGGCTTCACCGAACCCATTTGTATGACACGGGAGCGCTCACAAATTTGGTTATCTTTGTCATATGCTGGGAGCGATGCATTCTTGCCTCGCTGGCAACTAGGTCACAGGGATAAAATACCAATAGCATAATTAGTGTAATTTTAGCACCAACCTTAGCTATCTGCTGTGCATCAAAGCCATCTTATGCACGACTGCCGCGTATCTCTGGATTTGTTTTAGCATATTTGAAAGAACTTAAGGTGCTGTTTTTTCAGATTTACATTGCGTGCTTAAGGCAAAGAGATCCTCTTCATTGAAGTGATCACATGCTGCCTTAAACAACTTTCTTCAATCGAGTAGGTGTAAATAAGCGATGCTATATACCTACATCCGCCCATTCTTAGCAGGAAGTGCTACAAGATACGGGTCAGTCTCACTGGCTTAAATGATGTCACATTCGTACGATCTGCTCTGATCTCACTTCCTTTCCTTAGCAACGAGAGTCTGTGTGCAATATGTAAGCCTCATAGATAGAGCTTGCTAAACTATATTATGTTTCTCCCTCATTGATACTAAAGATTTTGAATTTTTTTTATCGTTAGTGATATCGTATTTTGCATCCATATAATTATGTTCCGCAACTTCGAATTCTCCCAACTTTTCATTCATTTACATTATACTGTTGGTATTGTAACCAGCGGTACTTCTTTTATCTTTAGGTGGCATTCTGAATATTTGGGTGTCAAAATATTATGCCAGAAAGATACTCTGTTATGGTAATAAATGATAATGAATCATTGGTCCCAAGAATCATTGGTCGAGTCTCATATTGCCAGAGTACTAATCATTTGTCAATCGACCCAGTTATCCATTATGCAACCGAGCATTTCAACCTGGGTTACAACTCGTGGAGTTATGCTATGCTATTCCTGACGTGAAATTACAAAGTTCCTGTTAGACCTGCAATATGTTTAAAGGCATGTACATTTTAACATTGTCTCTGATTTAACATAAACGAACAAAGAAATCGATATTGTGATGCTGCAGGCAAATTCTGAGAAGACTGAAGTTGGTACGAATTATCCAGAAATTGCTATAATTCCTGTCGATTGAAAGCATAGCAAGAAAGACAAAGCTGTATACTGTGTAAGAGTCGGGTCTTAAAAAAACAAAAAACAAAAAAAAAAACAAAACAAAAAACACACGAATATTAAAAATGGCGCGATACGATTTAAAATAAAGATAAATAATAATTAGCCCGTGTTGCATTCAATAGTGATAGTGAGCTTTGATTTAATTCATTTACCGTATTTTACAAAGCTTTCTATGATAATTGTTCTTTGGTAGCAAGAAATGAATACAAACATGGAAGAAAAGAAAAGGAATCTGTGCAATATAACATCCACCAAATAATTATTACTAGATGTAAAGATGAAAATCAAGGCCTAGATTCCAATCGTCAAGTACTAAAAGTAACATCAAGAGCTGGACATTCCCCAACTACAAATATCATGAAGCAATGACAGTTAGCAGCTCATAATCGAAAACAATATAATTCTGAGTTCTTCAACCCATTAACCCCAGTGAAGGAAGAAGAACAGTATCTTTCCCCAGCACACCAGACACATTCTTCAGAGATGGAATTCTGGGCATCATATCCACGATGCTTAGTGCTTACTTATGCCTAAAGCAGGCATACGAAGATGACACCATCAACCGCGTTTCATACACACATTTTTATTTTTTCACTTTGGGACAGCATTTTATCCAAACTAACTCATGAAAAGTTAGATGGTTGAAACCAATGCTTTGATTTGGTAACCCGTCTCGACGGCGCAGATAATCGGAGCTTGAGGCTATAAATGATATCCGAGTGCGCCATCTTGAATAGCTATTTTTACTTTCTGGGTATACCCGGATTGGTGATTCCTATGTTAGATCTATATAACACTACAAATTCTTCTCAGAACCCGATAAAACAATAATTCGATTTCCAGTATCAATGAATAGTAACATAAGATGTATTCCCTTCTAAAACAATGTCAATATCTACCAAAATCATTTGAAATTGGCAAATATAGCAATGAAACCTCTAGCTGATTTCGAATGACATATCGGATCGCTAAACTACAAAGATAGCATGTGTAGTCTATATGCATTCCCTGAGGCATAGAGAGGGGCACCGAATAGCTCAATGGGTTAAACCGGCTGACTGAAATCCGATGCCGACCAGGGGGGTCGAGGTCCCGGGTTCTGTCTATGGTGGTATGCAAGATAAAGAACCCTTAGGATTTATCGATAAGAGTAGGGGGAAACTCCGGTCCCAGTCCTTCTGTTCTGGCGCCCGTATTATCCGATTGGTTTGGGTGGAGCCGTAAAACCCCATTCACAGTCACACCCTGAGACATAGATGAAATCCCGAATCAGGCTTTTAGCTAGCCTATTCGTCAGCGGCGATCTCAGATCTTCGCTGATGATACTTGTTTGTTAAAAACTGGAAGTATTTCTGGCGTCAAAACCCGTGGGCATGGGCAGACACGCTGAAAATCCTGTATTAAAATCATCTATTTTAGAAACACCACACTATTCAAAATTAGATTCCGTCCACTATTTCCTACTAAACTTGGCAAATTTATGCCGACATTTCAAGATGTTTACAAATGCCAGTGCACTCAGCTATTCGCCTCATTTGCATAATTTATGTAGGGCGCATGCCTTGCGTGATTCGCGTCGCGATGAAATGCTTTTCGCGCAATAATTATTATCAAGATGGAGCGTGCTTTACGGGAAGTTGGCTTGGAGTACAATTTGGGAATTGGAATTAATCAGTTGAAAGAGGAGCAGTTGAGTGCGTTTCGGCAGTATTAATTTCATATTCAGTTGTACTCATAATTTCATAAACAATACTAGTATTGGAATTTTAAAAAGACAGTTCAGATAAGCTGACACCTAAAACAATTGAAATACATGTGAACAAATCGAGCAAGACAAGGAGAAACGCGCGATTAAATTGGCGTGACGTTTGCACGATTTTTCTCAGTTTTCAGCGAACACGAGAAGGGAGGGGGGGGATGAAGTCCGTTGAACGCTTTCATAGAACTGCGATTTTCCAACTCGACTTCGACAGAACGCCTTTCTCGGAATTTATTTTGTGTACAGTCTGTGCGTGCACCGAATTGCGAAATGAGGTCATTCTGTTGAACTGTGTTGAAAGGAATGCTCCAATAATATTTGAAGCTCTAGTTCTTTTGCGTTGACAGGATGGGGCATTTACAATAATCACCGTGACAGTGTACTGGCTTAAATTAATGGATTACTAACACAGATGAATCGGACGAGGTGTACACCTTAGCTTGGCATCTCGATGTGGTTTAGCAACTAATGGATTATGTACTCTTGAATCTTGCTAGAAACACAGAGTGTGGAAGTGAAGATGAGTTGCAGTAAGTTTAATTAATTATAAATTTATAATAATAACATACTTTTCAATTGTGAGAGTGCGATGATGTGATAAAACAAACTCGCTTTTGTCGAGAGGCAGTCGTCCACTCGAGCGATGTCGGCCGCTGATATCCCGGGAAAAAAATGCGCGTCTGCGCCGCAAACTTGTCAAAACAAATACCGAGTATAGATGTTTTAACAAGTATTCTCTCACATTCCGAGGTCAACGTAATGTTGTCATGCTATGGTACATTTTTTCACTGCATACTTACTATAATTTAGAGTGTTTGTTTTGTATGCATGGTTATGATGGTATCTCAAGAGCAAACACTATAACACTCAATTTTCAAGACTTCACTTCAGTAATTATAGTAGAACTAATCAAGTAATTTGAACGATATTTTTCAATTGAAGTAATGAAGGATCCCCCTTCTGATGACCCCTCCCCCTCCCAAATCTGGTTCATTTGCATATTTAGGAGGTCAACGATTGAGTGAGAATTTGATAATTTGTTCAATCGAGCGTTCCGGTGGTTTTATTTATAAATTGAGGATAGTGTTTGTGTATTTTATTATTTGATTAGGTGGCAAAATATATCGGGATTATAGTTTGTGTGAGTTTGAGTCTGGAATTAGCATTCTTAATTGCCAATTACATAATTTTTCACAAGCGTCTGAAATTGAGCGCTGAATTCATGATCATTTCATGTAACTTCCAGTTTTATACACATATATACCTCCGTCTGTATATGAGAATATTCAGACGGCATTCTATCTAGGTTTTACACACAACGAATCCATAAGAATAATCATAACGGTCGTCAATGAGTTTACTGGTCTCCGGCAATACTACTACTTTGTCTACTGCAAAGAAGCACTTGCACACACCGATGAATTAGGATATGACATAAAATGATAAATACACATATAAAACATCTTCGAGATATTGACATGATGACGGTTGTTACTAGCCGATCTGAATCTGATGGAGAGGAAAACACACGAGTGCATGGCTGTTACAGCTAAACTTCAGACTAAAGTAATGCCCTTCCCAGCAATCGATCAAACTTGGTTTTTGGTTCCACTCCAATTGACATGGAAATGATGATAAAAAAGTTAACATAATAGAGATGGTTATACAGGGACCCAGGCACTCTGATATCCGCCCACTCGTCTGGTACCCTGATCCTAATCACATACTTAACTTTTTTATAGATAGATAAAGAGATGAAACGAATGCTTTGATCAGGTTATCTGTCTCCGCAGCCTTGATAATCGCACCCTGAAGCTATTGTCTATCTTGTTATTCTGCCCAGGTGTGCATGGCAGGCGTGTTCGCATTTACTCACTAATTTTAACTCGTTATACTTTGAAGGACTCGTCAATATACATCCCGAGTTTTTAGGTGTTTGCCTGAAGCAACGTTTTATGCGTTTTTATTTCTCTATGTACTGCGTGGCAATATTCTTTACTTTCGGCGAAAAACCACACAATTACATTAC
>KB300602.1:96949-129216 GCA_000328365.1 Capitella teleta
ATTTACATAGCAAATAAGGAAGTCGATAATGCATCACCCTGGTCAACAGCGTACGTCCCCACCCCCTTAATTGAATGCCATTGACGACAAGAAAAAAAAATGCAGTGACATGAAATGAAACGACTATTTAATGGGATGAAATGAAATGAAATGAAATGAAATGAAATGAAATGAAATGAAATGAAATGAAATGAAATGAAATGAAATGAAATGAAATGAAATAATATGATACGATATGATATGATATGATATGGTATGATATGAGGTGATGTGATGTGATGTGAGGTGAGGTGAGGTGAGGTGAGGCGAGATGAGGTGAGGTGAGGTGAGGTGAGGTGAGGTGATATGATATGTGAGTGGAATGAAATGGAATGGAATAAAATGAAATGAAATGAAATGAAAATAGCATAAAAGTGAGCATGGAAGTAACTCTCCATAATTCCATTTCCGGTAGACGCACTTCCGCTTCCCCTACTCAATACCCCTTCCTCCCCTGCATGACATTAACACTTAAGTAGCCTTGCACATACCGAGTGGCGCAATTGCTTCCATTGGGGCCAAATTGGCGACTGCGATTGAATTACATCAAGTAAACTTCTAGTATTCACCACGTTGTGAAGGTCATCACCCCCTGTGGAAGATCGAGGGCGATTTGATGACGGCCACGATGTTCTACAACATAATCATTATTATCCATTATCATATTAATATATACTATTAATGCATGGTGGATTAATCATAAATGAATGTTCAATTTAATCATAATTGTTTTGATGTTAAAGAATGATTTAAGTACAGATGGCCCCTCGGCAAATCGTTTAGCGCGTGCATGCAACTATATCACATACGCGTATAATCTGCCACCTACGGTAATCCATATATAAGTAGAGAAGGAGCGATTAAAGTTTAGTTTTGGGAGAGACCCGAGCTCCGGACGCCAAGCTCCGTGATGCTTGGCAGCAGGCCTCTGCATGTGCAGGACTCCAGGCCAGAGACTTTAATGTTGTGAAGTAAGTTTATGTATTATTCTATTCCATTGTTGTTAATTCCATTTCAAGTTTATTTTGGTGTTTTAATATCCTCTGGCTTCTTATTAATTATATTAATATTCCATTGTAGTTGTTTCCATTTAAATGTGCAGTAATAATCGATTTCACCCTGTAGTCTTCAATAAAACCTTCAAAGTATAAATTTACCATCTCTTGGGTATTCTTATGTAAGTTTACCCAAAACCTGAACTCGAATTTAATATATTCGTAAAAGGTATATGTATATTAGTCTGACAAACACAATTGTGTGAACACTGCCCTATACTATGGCTGATCACGATCGCCCGTGGCTCAGCCCTACCGTGTCAGACCCAAAACACTGAATTTTCGCGCCTTTCTTGGAAACGTGAGATATAATTAGAATATTTTTTTTGGTGGTGTATTCATCTAAAACTTAGGAGGCTATTGTAATATTATTGTTGGTGAAAGACGATTCTTCATAAGGGTAGGCAAACAATCTGCCGCATATCTATGCGGTATTAGATAGGCCTAGGCAAACACATGCATCCAAACAGTCACGTTCATGTTCAAATGCGGTCATGCGGGCGGAGGGTACAATTGCTTGCAGGCGAATTCTGAAACGATCTTAGAAATCTTGTCGTTTAGTTAAATAATGTATAACAGCTGTGTTGAGAAAATATTTTCGGAATAAATTACGCCAGCAAAGAAAAAGGAATGGAATTGGAAGAGACACAAACTTAACAATGTGACACAACCACCCTTCAATAACGACCATCGTTGCTCAGTCCAAACATGTTAACAATAGAATAGTAGGGCTGCAGAATTTGCAGGAAGCAATCATGATATAGTGGCGTTTATAATACAAGAAAAGGGTAAGGGTGATGATACGCATATATATAGGGTACATTGATTGCGTGCTATCAATTTATCGGGTCACTTTAGAATGAGCCTCTTTTAGACTTTAAGAATAAGATTTTTTTAGAATTTTACGTGCTGCGTAGCATGGCACACCCTTCGAGAGAGAAAGAAAAACTGAACAGGAAAAAAAACAACGTTGTTTTATTGCCTTTATGTGAGGCCTATTCAAGCACAAGTAACCTTGAGCGGCTATAGAGACAAGGTACCACCGCTGAGGACGTAATCTCTGATGAGGTTTGATAGCTTTGGTCCCCGGCGTTTTGGCATCCAGGATTTGATCTACTTTCTATGACCATTTACAATCTCATACGTAGTACTCAACCGGTTTCGAATTGCCCTTAATAGTATGAGTCTGTCTCCTCCTGATGTGTCTCCCTTGTGAAATTTTCCGCTGATTTTAGACAAGGGATACCTTAATCCGATGATCTCCACTGAGCAGTGGGGATTCTTTTGCCCCTAAGTGTGTTTGTGCATATAACGCCTGGTTGAGGAAATCGGTGACTGATACTTTATTCATGTGCGTAACTCGCTTGCACATTCCCATGCACCTATTTGAAATATTGTAATTATTAAACGTCATCGACAATTTGTATCCATACATGCAATGCTATTCTAGTTGAAATAAGTCTTAATGTCTTACATACAGCTGTTGTTGCGCTGTCAAGAAAAAAGTTAAATAATTGAGAGTTTTTCTCAGAGCCACGAAACAGGTCACCAGCTGTACGCCAAATACAGAGTGAACCAAAACAAGTCTATCTGCTCCATGTTAAAAACGAAACTCTAAAATTTGCTAAAATGTATCTATTATATATATATATATATATATATATATATATATAAAAATAGTGCTACTGTCACAACAATAACACTCTCAAACAAAACAATGGTACGAGAACGTTGTCTCAATTATGTGTTCGATGAAGCTTATCCATGGTCCGGAGCCCTGTTTGCCGCCAAAAGTAAAAATATCGCTGAATGTTGAATGCACTCTATTAATTGAGACAAATCGGCATAAATGTTGATGGAATTGGAATAGAAATGATAGGAATAGCAGCATGACATGTTAGACTAACCATACCAAGTATTTATTTATCTTATCTTTGTGTGGTTATTACACTGCGATCTGTTTTGTAGCGCTTTCTCAGAAATGCGTCGCGCCATTGACAAGCAATGAGATTTTTAACATGGAGTATATAGACTACTTTTGGCCCACTCTGTAAATTCAGAGCTGGGACCTCAAACAACTCACAACCGCCACCGTTTTGATCTCTAAGTAAATGCGCCACACGCAGATCCGGTAATCCTTAAAACCAAAAGGAACTTGAAGAAATACAACATATCTAACGTTAAATAGTTTGTAGCCCGAATTTATGTGGCCGATACCAGGCTGACCAGTGGACTTAATGCTTCACCTTCCCAGGCGGCGGATCAAAAGCACTTCATTCATCAAAAGACCCATTCTCTGATTTTCAGATGACCAAAGAAAAAACTGAAGTAGGAATATACTTCCGGGTACATGTTATTTATAATGATAAACCATTAAGCCATTACACGAATCACACAAGACTACATTCATATTTTAGGGAGCCAACAAACAACCTAGACTCATGTCTGCGGAAATCCAGAATCAACTGGTTCGTTTCAATTTTATACAAAAGAATAAAATGAACAACATGAGAGAAATCGACATGTGCCATTTGAGGTGGAAATGTATATTACACTATAATATAATCCGCGTGCATTATTTGTGGGAAAGCTTACACAATAGTGAAAAGTACACAGGAAGCTCTACGCTGTATGACATTCAAAATTGATTTTCTCAGAGGTTTTTGTTTCTACTCAACGATGCATATCTGCCATTGTTCACGTGACATAAAGTTGTAATCAATCAGCGTATGAATATCGCATAGCTAAAATGTAGTGCAGCCTCGTAAGTAGATGACCTGCGTGTGCGCGTGAGTGCAGACATCAGCTGAAGGGGGATACTAATCTAATAAGAATAAGACCGTCTTTAATCAAGGCAAATTATTCAAACACAAATATTCTGTTTTCCTTCTCACAGTAACAGCAACTCGTGCCATTCGCTAGATCCCCGACAGGAAGTCCCCCAACCTATTATTTTGTCCTTTTATCAGTATTTTCAGTTCCTTTCGTGTTTTGTCGACGAAACGTGTATATACACATGAACAGTTGTCTAATTTGTCCCAGAATTAAGGGATAAAACACGGGAAGAGTTCTTTACGCTCATAATTATGTAGATAGTTCGAGGTATAGGTACCAAAACAATGAAACATATTTGCATTTTAAATAGTTGTTTGATAAAAATGAACTCATAATATTATGGGTGATTTTTTTTTTACCCAAAGACTGACGGCTTCCCCTCATCCACAAACCCAGCATACAAAAAACAGACAATTCCAATCCCTCCAGCCTCCTGGAGCGAATTCCTTCAAAGTTGAAATCCTCTTGAGTAACCTATTCTAATTAATTAATAAGCAGATCAGGACCAACAAAGCTTATAATTAACAATTCAATAACTAATTAGTTTCAAATTAAAAAAATATATATATTGAATATAAACGTATGTAACTCAACAGAGTGAGATGACTGTGTAAGTAAAATTAAGATACGAAATGTGGTTTATATTTCTGTCACGTAGCAGAATGCACGCAACGACTGACGATAAATTAGCTTCGCAGTTCTTCTCATTCGACGACAGGAAGTTGCTGGAATTAGCTCGTTTTCAGATATCGACACTGGGAATTCAGCTAGCCGGAACCTCGTGGCTGAAGTTGCCGTTTTCTTTCAGGGACAAACAGCATACAATTGATATAATTGTAAGTGGGATCAAATGGATCAAGGAGACAATCATTATGTTATTTGAAACGAAGGACAAACAGTAACATGAAAACATAAAAGCATCATTGTAGGCTAAGGTAGGTCAGCTACACAAGGCACTGAACAAACACAAGTAGTAGTCTACAGTAAAGACTTGAATCATTGTAGGCATGTGCTTCGTTGTTGAGTGTTTGATGTTTTACATTCACGAACAAACGTCCCAGCATGCTAATTAGTTTGTTGTATATTGTGACGCCATGCAAATCATTCTTCAGGTACGTCTGTTGTGAAATAGAGGCACAGGTATAGCACGTAAATAGTACCTTCTGGGAGAGGTCACTGTGACTTCAGTCGCTACCTATAGATAGCTTTCTCAGTTCCATTCTTTGAGCTTTTCTTTGTCTATCATACATGTGGTAAACATGATATGAGAAATACACAATGTAGGTTCATGGCAATAATTAGCACTTGGAAAATATATTAGTTGTAGCTAAACTCCAATAGATGCCCTTTTATAAACATGGAAAAGAGGACGAAAGAGGATCAGAGATTCACTGTGGAGGACAACAAAGTCATTTGGCAGCAAAATCCATGCCATTCCGAGAAATTCATTTTCTCTTGTCAACGTGACATATAATTTTCTGTGTGCACGGCATGAGCTGAGAAGACTGCATAGAATGGTGAAAAATGTCTAGAGAAGGGAATCAGACCAGAATATATATTGCTGGAAAGTTCACGGAGAGAGAGAGAGCTTGAAGAAAGGACAATATGTACGAGAAATTGTAGACACATTTAACGCAATCACAAAAATATTCATCAAACTAATAGAGCTCATGCATCAAATTGGTCAAACCAAAGGTGAAGATGAATTGTTCCGGCAGAGATGCTGAATATATTGAGCTGCAATGTGCTGAGGTAATCCTGGAAGATATGAACAACGCATGGCGTATGACCAGATCTAGAAATTAGCTCCACATCATATTGCACCAAATATAATTATGAATAATGAGCTACCGAAGAAATGCGTAGAGACCACAACAAACCACGGGTCAGGATTAAAGCGATCTGATTTCCGGGAAATAAAATTATAGCAAAAAGGCGCAGTAGGGAACAATCATGGAGTTTCATAATCAGTGTATTTTTTTCACTCTTGAGAAAACAAGCTGTTCACACGACCCTCACCCCCAATACCCCCGTGCGTCTGCTCATTTAAACATGTCATGGACATGGTGCATCAAAAAGAAAACGTCCTTGCTGCTGTCAGTCTAAGATAACTGCGGATATTTCGTATATCATGCATTTCCTCCTGCTTTCTCTTTTGGAAACAACGCAGTAACACAGTCGCTACAGCAATACTTATTTCCTGCATTAGGCTACCAAGCAAAGTGCCAATATGTAGTTGGTTGCTTACACTGCCCAAATAGCATGGGGATGTTTTAACACACATAACATTTGGATGCCTCAATGACGATCGAGATTTCCTGTGTAGTAGGCCTAATATAGACTCCATTCTCCCTATAAAGCGTTTTATTTGTGGTGATTGGAAAAGAGCAAAAATCGGATATGATTATAAAATGTGCAGACTACACTATTAGCAATGAAAGGATATTAAGAAATGCTATGCACTCCTAAGAATGTACGATAATTATATAAGAATGCATATGCTATTAGGCTCATACATTCGTAAAAGTGCATGTATCTTGATGTAAATGTGTGTAGTTTGTGCATTATTTCAATTAAAAAATTACTTCACTTTATTTGACAATGTTTATAAAAGAACACGGCTAAAATCACCTATTGTGGGTCATACGCCACATAGCATGCATTGTATTAGCATAAGTATTTAAGTGACGTAGGGGCGTGTTTCCCCGCCACTGACTGATATATAAGGGGTGCAACAGCCTCTGTAACCTCCAGCTACAAGCGCACACTGGGTGCATCCTCCACAATGCAGCGGTCACCGCTGTTGGCGCTTGTTCTACTCCACACGGCATCAGCCATTATATTGAACAACCGAGATGACGAAGATTTCTCGGTATTCGCGAAGGAAGGTGACGTTAACATCGGTTACATGCGGACTGCCTCGACTCGTGAATCATGCCATCGCCCGCTGACTCTCGCCCGCGCAATGTACAGCGAGCTGTTCGCATTTGCAGTGAACAGCATCAACGAAGATGATAATATCCTGCCTAATATAACACTGGGGTTCGTAGCTTTCATGGCATGTGGTAATGAACTGGACATCCTCGCAAAATCATTGTATTTCCTGCCAGAAAGTTCCACAGCAATGGTACCAACTCTCGAAGGCTACCCGGAGTCCGTAGCTTTGAAGACAAACTACTCCGGGAAGGTGGAACCACGCCATTACTCCGTGAGCGCAGTTGTTGGGACCATCTGGAGTGCCCATGCAGTTAGAGTGGCGTCGCTGTTTGGGGCTTTTGGGTTGCCTTTGTTATCGCATTACGCGACAAGTGATCAACTCAGCGACAAAACCAAGTTCCCTTTATTTGCACGCACTGTTCCGCCGGATAAATTCAGCACAGAGGCCCTGGTTGCAATTGCTCAACATTTCAAGTGGACGTATGTGTCACTTTTGTACAGTGATGACAGTTACGGACAATACAGCGGGAAGAGGCTTGAGATGTTGATTAGAGAAGCCGGGATGTGTATTGCATTCAACCAACGCATATCAGCGAACGCGACTGATGAAGATTATGAAAAAGCTGCCAGCAAACTTTGGGAATACCGCAAAGCCAGAGTCGTTTTCATGGTGATGACAAAACAAGACCCGCTCTTTGCTGCAATTGGCAAACTTGGTCTGACGCATCATTTTCTATTTCTTTCTGGAGATATATTCAGCAGTGTTGCTGGGAATCCGGGAGAGGGAGCTATTTTCGTATCTCACCATTCTCCGTCGGTACCAGGCTATCTAGAATTTGCTCAAAGCCTAACCCCTTCTCTAGAACCAGCCAATGAGTGGTTGGCCGAAGCTTGGCAAAATCGGTTCCATTGCTCTTGGGATGCGACGTCAAATAATTCATGTCATTCGTACTCAATTTCTGATGCCAATGAGACCATAACCACTCCTAATGGCAGAATATATCTGTCAGTATACGTGTATGCTCATGCTATGCATCAGATGATCGCAGAGAGATGTCCCGAACAGTTTGACAAAGTCAACAAATCTAAGCTACGCAGTTGCATCGACAGCTCCCAGTTGTTCAATTACATGGTTAAAGTAAATTTTACCAGCCTGGGTGTGCACGTTATGTTCGACCAAAATGGTGATACGCTTGGTTCGTACATTCTAATGCATTGGACAGCGAATGCCGAGGGAGTTTTGGAGAGGCTGGAGGTTGGAAAATGGGACAAACTGACAGGAGAATTGAATCTTAACCTGAGTGCCATCGATTGGACATTCCTCAAGAAGTATGAGTATTTTCCGACCAACGACTCCGAATTCTACGTGCCTGAATCAGTGTGCAGCAAGCCATGCAAGGAAAGGCAGTACTACCATTACCAGGAAGTTTCATGTTGCTGGGAATGTCGCGAATGTCGATCAAACGAAAGACTTGCCCAGAACAAAACAACATGCGAAGTTTGCCCAGATTTCACATGGCCGGACACTCCATATGAATGCTCACCTATTCAACCATTCTACCTGCGAGTATCTGATAGCATTCTAGCACAGATACTTCTACCATTGGGTATAATAGGCATTGGTCTGACCCTCCTGACGTCAGGAGCGCTCTACTACTACAGGCATCACCGACTTATCCGGAGCACAAGTAGAGAGCTAAGCGCTGTGATTCTTGTCGGAGCCTTAGTATGCGCGGCCAGCATTCACGCTTTCCTTCTGAAACCATCAGTTGAGACATGTCTCCTTCGCCTCCTTGGCTTTCACTATGGAGTCAACCTACTCTACAGTCCACTGATGGTGAAGACCATTCGCATCTATCGTATCTTCAGTGCTGGAAAGCGCTCTGTCCGCAGACCAAGATTCATCTCTTCAGGAGCTCAGATGGTCTTTACGGCTGTGCTCGTTTTGCTTCAGGTCAGTCACCTCCATCCAAGTCATAAAAGGGGCTTGTAAACTGAATCCAATTAGGCAGAGATCAAAGAAATACTCACAACCCTCCAAATCACGAGAGTATATGAATCATCATTAACTATTTTCTGAGCACAAACATCCCATTTCACACAAATGGAAAAGCACTTCATGCTTTTAGCTGTGAAATAATTATTTGTAGTTGCCTCTCATGATATCATTATATCAGTAGTCACATTACAATGTGTGTATTACGGTGCAAGAATATAAGAATACCTGCCTATACCCACCCAATGCTTATGGCTAACAATGAGCGCTCAGGTGTTGTTTACTGTCATGACGTAGGCTTCATGAATAAAGGATGCTCTTGTAAAACTCTACTACACAAGAGCATTATTTTTATGCAGACCAGCAACGTAGTTATAGTGTGCATGGCATCTAGGAAGAACCATGAGTTGACAATGCGTAACGACGTGGTGTTGCTAATGACCCTGTACCTAGAAGTGCTTCGATAATGCTCGATGAGAAATAAGCTTAAGCACAGTTTTGAAGCAAACGTAATTATACTTGTCTGTGCAATGGTGTGCATTTGCTTGTATGGACTCCAGTCGTTCACAGTAAGTTCACGTCTAATTTGCACTTCTCACTGACAGACAGCGATGATCATCCTTTCCGACACCCTCTGGCCGATCACTGCCTCTCTGACTCAGAAGTTACAAGGAGAGCGATACGTCGAACTGCAATGCGAGCAACCGCAAGAGGCGTTCCTCTTGCCTCTAAGCGTCAACCTCGCGGTCATCGCCGTCTGCAGCATCCTTGCTTACTTGAGCAGAAAACTACCTGAAAACTTCAACGAATCCTTCTATCTTTTTGTGTCGTCGTCCACCACTAGTTTTGCTTGGGCTGTTGTGCTGCCAACCTACTTTTCAGCTTTCCACGCTCACCAGCAGGCGGCGCTGCTGGCGTTTTGTCTTTTGCTTCACACCATAGTCACTCTGGCGTGTTCTTTTGCGCCCAAGCTGTACGCTTTGTCGTGTGTCAGTGATGATAGCCGTTTAAATGTCGCTGGCACCCTGAATACAAAAGTTGGCCCCACCCCCTCTGTGTCCACTGTGCATGCGGTGCGAAGCAAAACCAATGCCTCACTAGTGTCGTCCGATTGCTGATCTCAATTATATATGATGTGTCAACGAGAAAGTATTCTAGTGTCGTACAGTTCTTGATTTATTAATTGATTTTAGCTACAAAAATACCTAATACAATGAAGTCAAATGTTTTTCCATGTATTTCTACGGATTATGAATCTCCATTTGAAAATATTTATTTTCATTTACTGTGATGACAATAATTGTTCATTGTAGGCAACATGTGCATTTATCCGTTGAGTATTGTTCAGTGATCTTACTTTCAATAATAATTTCCATAGCACGTATAAAAGTATCGGTAGCTAACAATCACGCTGCACGTGATTGTACCGGGTTCGTAGTTTTCGTACCTATTTACATACACAGGTAATTCCCCGTTCTGTTTTGGAATTGTACTGTTTTAATTTTGTGCTGATCAAATTTCTGTGCAATGCATTATGTGCAGTATACGGATACCTACATTGTGGAATTAGGTCCTTGTCTGTGATTATATCAATCCGCCGTATATCTGAGCATTGATGATTTGAGGTGCTTAATGACGTCAGTCTTTGGTATATCTTGTGAAAATTGTGATCATCGTTCTCAAGTAGACTGATAATAAGTATTGTCGAGATGGTATTGCTAAATAAAATAAATAAACTTTGCGTCTTTGAAAACGAAAATGGAACTCCATATTCATGTGAAAACCAAATGTCCAAGTGCACAGTTGTCAACAACTCTGCTGCTAATTAAAATGGGTACAGGAAGGACGAATTGGGAGGGGAGGGGGTACTCAGGAAAATTCAACACCGGACTCTTTGCGGATAACCAAAGCCGGAATAAATAGAAATCCTCCTTACGACTGTCAGTAAACAGTCCATTAATGTTTGTGTAGTCGCTCTGAGCGCGTATTTGGGGCCTGGAGTTGTATTTGAGACAAAACAGAGGAGGAATGCATTGAACATTGCATGTGAGATATCCACTCGCACAACCTCTGTCACGCTGCACAGAGTTGAAATATTTATACAGCAGTTCAAACCCAACAGCTCACATGTGATAAGACTCAAATGCATCCTGGGGAGAAGAAAGAATAGCTAGAATGGAAACATGAATGAACTAGAATGGACCACGACTATGGTTGTTTGTGGACAATCCACATTGGTTGTCATATTATTGATCATTATATTTTTTGCCTCTCCAAACCATCACGGAACAAAGATGCAGTGAAATTAATTTTGTACCATTGTCGTCAAACAGTGGCTGTGAGACCACATAACTAATGTGAGGAAATTCAGTTAAGTTTTTCTATTCACAGTTAAATGTGATTACATGTGCATATAATCGAAGTTTGCACAATTAAGCGAGAAACCAGCGTCATGACACCCGCTTGGTGCACACGGAATGAAATGAGATTTTCTGCGAAACAGCTTTAACGCTAATCCAGACTACCCCCCATCTCTCTTCATCCTGTCTTCATCTCCCCACAAGGAAACCAGCACGTAAGCAACGCACCTGCAAGCATAAGAAATCACCTCCATTGAAATAAACATTGTGTCCGAGAAGTAAGCAACCTTCACTACACAATGATAGCAAGTCGCTTTTGTTGCAAAGAGCTGATGTCATAGAATTGTAGAGGAGTGACGGCTAAAATAAGTTGCTTTCCATTGTGAATCGTCTGCTAAAATCGGCCCTATTTTTTGAAACAGCAGGCACCATTGATGGATAAAGAACACCTGAGGCCATAACTTACCTGTGAATCATAACCCGCTCGCTTCACTGGATTTATTCAGAAATGCATCGAGATCATTTTTCAAGTCGCTGGGAGCATTTTCAGAACACTTTCAGAGCACTTGAATCGAGCCCTTTCAGCGCTTGTGAAACCAATGGCGATTGAAGACCATTTACTACCTAATTAATATTATTACTTGATATGTCCCCGTTGAGAAACAACGAAGTGACATATTTTAGGACACGGTCATACTCATAATGTACTGGAGTGCACCCAGGCCAGAATCTGACAAGTGATAACTTGTTTGAGGGTTTGGTATTTAGGATTAAGTAGAGAAAGTTGCAGAGCAGTGTCTCAAATAATTGGATACACTTAACCACCGGTGGCCTCCGTCTTGATCCCTTACGCGCACTTAGTGAGTGGTCAACCGGTCCTTAGCATTATTACAACTACACGTTATCCAACACGGGAATTGTGAATATAAAATGCATTTTTTGTCTGTTAAAGCAGCGACCTCCAAGCACTCTTTGCCTCCATCTCGGTGCAATGCTCACCCAGGATTCATCTCAAGAAAAACAGAAGAAGAAAGCATTCTAAGTTCAGTCATCTATGGATTGGGGTTCAGACTCATTATTTGCACCATGGAATGAATTCTAAGAAAGCAATAACGCAGATATAAAAAAAAAATGGAGTGGGACAAAAAAATTCGACGACTGAAGTAGCGTAGTCTTGGTTTTGGCATTCTCATGACGTATGATTAATGATATATTAGAGAGTGATTATGGAGTTAATAGTTCAATAAAGAATGTTTAAAACATGTGGCAATGATTTTTAATTGGGACGACGTAAATGTATGACGATGGCATTGAACAACCAAATATAAAAATATTTAGATTGGGAGAGGGACATGGCAAAAACTCTCTTGTTGTTCATAGGTGGTATAGTGAGTGAGGCATAGCCAATTTAGAAGTATTATCCTCATGGCACATCGCTGGAGCTTTCGTGAAACATAATACCGTCCAACATTATGCATATTCGAAGTGTGGTCGGATGAAGCTCGCAAAGTTCGGAGGGGGATTTGCGCAGAATTCGATTTCATATCATCGAAGCTGGAGACCAAGGGCCACGTATGCATAAAAAGCTACTAGGCCTAGTTGTGAACTAAATTACGCTCCAAGTGTAGTTCACAACTAAATGGTATGCATAAAAGCAATACAACTCAAGTTGAGATCTAAACTGCTTCTATTTGTGTGCTTTCTTTAGAGGTACTGAGAGCTGCTCTAAATCCTTATTTCGCAAATAACTCAGCAATTTGAGGTAAATTTAAAGGTGTTTGCATGTTTTGAGGTCTTTGTTGCGAGAACAAGATGTTAATTAGTAAAGCTTGAGGCTCACATGGGCGTTGCGTAACCAACGTATGCTGGATTACGTTTCCTCGGTAGACTCACAAAGTACACCCCAACCATGAAAATAAAAATGTTACATCAATTTTTGAGGACATAAATTAATCAAAATTTCCATCGTAAACGTGAACACGATAAAAAAAATGTCATAAGAAATGGTAGGAATTCACATACACGTAATCAAATGACGGTTAAAGTTGGACCATAATACAATTGTTGCAAATGTTTTACCAAAGTTTAAATCAGTTAGTTAACACATAATTTTGTTTCTTGTTCAGTAAGATCATTATTAACTTTTGAATAAATTCGCACAACTCTGGAGACATAAATCATAAGTAAAGAGAGTTCAATATTTGTAGATCGCGCTTGCATGGAATGAAGTTGAGGGAGAAATCTTTCAAGAACTTCCATTTGATGCCAACACCCGTTCTTTTGTCGTTGAATGAATGAACCGTTGGACCCTTGGACGCCGGTCCAGCGACCTATTCACGGACGAAGCGCTGCTTTGTGTGAGGCGAATTTGGCACAGGTTAGAAAAAAAAAAGGGGGGGGGCACCATGCGGGGATATACAAGAAACACTGCATGTGACCATGCACAGACCTAGTCATCATGGCGTGCCATCCATTAGCAGATGGCGCTCTACTAATACGTTCCAGGAATTTCTTTTCATTACTTATCTGCCATTGAGTGGTATGCCTGATACAAATGTAATAAGCTTCCCTTGGAACCACGAGAAGTTTAATGACTGGGTCGTATGCTCAAACACACCCCAAGGACAACGCAGGTTCATTGGATTCCCACAGCCTCAGAAGTCTAGTGCCTCAATCACACCTTTAGTGATGAGAAACTTTTGCCCACTGAGTATACCATACATGTTGAACTCGTCCTATAACATGCATGGACATTTAAATCTCGATGTGTCATCCACGAAAGAAGAATGGAATGAAGATGGTATTCATTATGATACCATCTTCATGGAGAGTACCACGGTGGTACTCTCACGTCATACGAGGATTTCTATCAATACAGTACAATACTGTGTGCTGATTGATTTGTTCAGGAAGTTGATTCATCTCAGGTGGATATCAATCATTGCTTTTACGTTTATGACACATTGTAATATTTGGGGTGTTTCCGATGTCTGTACTGACCGATACACTCTAAATACTGTCTGAATATAATTAAATTCGCAATTTGTTATACCTTTGAATCAAAAGATCATCCTAAAACAAAAGAACGCCGAAGAAAAGATAACTTTATACCTTCTAAGGTTTTATTAATGGGTTCAAAACCTTAGTTATTTAATTTAAACAATTTCCGAATACTCGCAGGCATTCAACTTAAATTTAACTATCCTATCACAATAATGCTATCTAGAAGTTGGGAATTATTTACTTTTAGGAAATATTAAATGAAATAATCTACTGAATATTACTGTTTTTTTTCTTTGTTTTTTTTACACCCGGTAGCCCCCGTTCAAGACACGATACCTCTCTCCCACTCGTCGCGCTTCGTTGCCCGCCTTGTCCTGTTCCTTGCTTGTTCCGTTGTGTCGCTTCCTTGTCTGTTCGTCTTGGACTTCACGAGAGATAATCGTCCCGTCCGTGGCTTCCCGAGTGACTTCTCCTGTCGGTTTGTCTTGGACTTCCTGAGTGCAAAACTGAATCTCCCTCTCTTGCTCTGGGTTTAAATTTGTGTTTCCGCGTGCTGGCCGTCTCGTAGGCCCTTTCGCCTGAAGTAGATCTCTTGAGAAATCCCGCGCGTGTTGGACATTAATCCCGAGTGGAAGAGAACGGTCTTTCGGTGCATTTATAAATTTGAATTCCCAACTTTAACGGTAAAAATATTATACCTATTCACTATCCTATTATATGAAATCGAATGCATGCATAATAATGATTATAATACCCGAAAAATATATAGAAATATTAGACCGTAATATGCGCTCCTTAACTCGTCTTGGGATCCTCATCCTTTACAACATGGTCATGTTTGACGGTAGGTTTGTTTTCAGTATCAGTCTAAATTTTCCTATTTTGGGAATGCTATTGACCCCAACCCCCAAAAAATAATTATATAAGATAAAATGATGTAGATGTGTAAATAATTGGTACGAGCGTACATACTTTGAAATGTACTTTGTTATACTCAAAACTGCGTCTCTTTTATTCGTTTTGTGTGCAATGCGTCACTAAGCCATTTTTGTAAACTTCACTATATATATCTTTTTCTTTTCTTTTTCTTTTCAATGCAAGAGAATACGTGTGTATTCGTGTTCAGAAAAAGCATTTTGTGAACGCGTAGGCATATGACCCAAAGGGTAATACGTAATCGACACTTTGTTCAATCAAAAAATTTATACTAGTTTTGGAACTTTTATGTTTTTATTTCTTTGTTGTTGCTGTTGTTTTCTAGTCGTTTTTCGTTGTTTCTATTATAATTAAAAAAAATATAATGATGCGATTGAAGTAAGCTTCCCTTTGAACCACGAGAAGATGATTGACAGGGTCGTCGTGAACAGTGGCCCTTACGTGTCCCTCGTTGCCATGGCAACCCTGCCATTCGTTCACGCGATTATATCATATTTTTTTCTAATTTTGAGAACAGATGAAATAGTTTATGCAGTCAAACAAAACCTTTTTAGTAATTTACAAAAGTCGAGAAAGAGTTCACTTCCATTTGTCAACTTGATGATCGGCGCACCACAAAAGCTCAAATTATGAACACATTAATAATCTTTTAACAAAAGTACGTCTGCTATATTATACGCAGCGAGCAGAATTGGCGATGAATTGATGTTCTGTAGAAATCAACATGTTTTACACACAAAGTAGTGACGTCACATAATGAATATTCATTATTCAAATTACCTGCATATCAACAACCTTTTTTCCGCTGATTCAAAATTTCAGTTTGTGCTCACATCGTCTCTACATCTTTGACTCTGACTTGGTTCTTCTACACTTCTAGTATTTATTTGAATTACTAAGGTTCTTGCTGTTTTATCACTCCATTTGGAAATCATCTATTCCTTTGAAAATCATGGATTCCTCCTCCAAAAAGGCTCTTATTCGGCGTGTGAGAGAAAAAAAATGGAAGGTGGGTGAATTTATTCCATGTTTAAAGTTATTTTTATAGAATTTTTATTTATTTTTTGATGATTTATATATTTTGTTTTGCTTTCTTAATTATCTATGGAGAAGGGACAGGGTGCCGAAGCATATGCACTACATATAATTTTCCATAAAATAATTATGTGATGAATGGTCATGAACTAAACTGAAGAATTACAATCCGCTTATTTATTTATTACTTAATAACTTGAAAATTAATTAATAATGACCCTTATTTTATAAATACCAAATGCTAAAATCGTAATGTTATACCTTTATTAGATGATTGATCACAGGATGCAGGAGTAGAGTTTGACGTCCATTCTTCAGCTCAGTCAACTGGAGAAAGAGGCAGTGGAGCAAGTATTAACAGCAGTTGAGCCATCGTCCCCCGCCTATTAACCAAAGCTGTCATTTGCGCAAGTGGGCAGAAAAAAAGACACGATGAAGCAGGTGAGCACCAATTAATATCCACTCGCATACATTGATTTCGCTCTCTCTCATTCAGGTGAGTGATCACTTATATGCTGATTCGAACAAAAGGAGCGTTAAAAGGAAAACACCAATAGACTTTCTAACAAAAACCTCACCAACAAGAGTGTCTCCTTGATTGCCACTAGACATCTAGTCGTCCTTGTTTATCTCTGGAAATCTAGTCCTCCTTGATTGCCTCTGGGCATCTAGTCATTCTTGATTACCTCTGGACATCTAGTCATCCTTAATTGCCTTTGGGCATCTAGTCATCAGTTATTACCTCTAGACTGAATGATTGTGAGTGATTGGGGTTTTATGGCTCCACCCAACCCATTCGGGTGATACAGGCGCCAGAACAGAAGGCCCAGGACCGGGGTTTCCCCCTACTCTTATTGATAAATCCCAAGGGTTCTTTATCCTGCATACCACCATAGACAGTAGTACACAGCGCCCAGCCTTGTTACGCAGTTGGGCAGCACTGCAGAGTCACTGAAGAATCACAATTGTAATTCACAATCATAATGCTCGTGGCCTGATTGGGTCTCGAAGCCGGGACCTCGACCCGCACGGTTGGCATAGGATTGGAGTCAGTCGGTTTAACCCACTGAGCTCTCCGGTGCTTCTTATTACCTCTAGACATCTAGTCATCATTGATTGCCTCGGGACATTTAATCATCCTTGATTGCCTCTGGGCATCTAGTCATCATTTATTGCCTCTGGGCATGAAGTCATCATTGAGAGCCTCTCGGCATCTAGTCTTTCCTGATTGCTAGCCTTTGGACATCTCATAATAATTGAGATAATTTTTACAGATCAAAATGCTGGAGGCAACTAAGAAACTGCAAGAAATGGGGCGTGATCTCTTTGAGTGGTTGAGAGAAACAGCGTTATTGGAGCTACCTGCAGCTGATCCTCCTCACTGCTAAGCCACAAGGTATGAAGATTAATGAAGCATGTATTAAGATTAAGTTCCTATCTCATTCAGAAACATGCTCATCAACGTGAGGGATCGTATTAATATACGAGAGGCAAATAGTATCACCCACAGATTTGCATCACAGGGGTAATCGATTTAGTCTTGTCTCGCATTTAATTAAATAAATATAAACTCTTGTTTCCATTTATTCGGTACATTAAATGTAATCCAGCCTTACATATTAATTTTATTTCATCATTATTCCATATAATTTTATTTGGATATTTTATAATGGAATAAACCCAAATGAAATAAAATAAAAATGGTATATTCGTAAAATTTTGCGAAACAACAAAATTTAGTATATGTATAGCTTTTTATTCCACAATGTCAATTAAAATGGATAGACTTGCATTGTTTGCTGAGAAGAGAATGACAACTAAAAGTGTACTAAAGTTTAATTGGTGCTTGTAAAAATATATATAAGCCAAGAAGCAAAAGTTAAATCAGCACAAAATTCGTTCGTGGAAATGAAAATAATCTACGTTTTACTCTGGTGAACCGTAGAGTTCGCAAATGTCTCTGGGGCAGTTGCACTTCTTGACTCTTGTTTATGAGGTTTTTGTTTGGTGTTATCCTTTTTACGCTCCTTTTGTCGTTCCCATCAGCATGCGAGTTGATCACCCACGTGAAAGAGAGGGAGAGAAATCAATGTATGCGAGTGGGTAATAATTGCTGCTCACCTGCTTCATCGTGTCTTTCCTCTGACCATTTGCAAAAATGACAGCTTTGGTGGATGAACGGGGGACGATGGTTCAATTGATGTTAATACTTGCTCCACTGTCTCTTCCTCCAGTTGGCTGAGCTGAAGGATTGACGTCAAACTCCTTTAAAACCTGTTGATTTCTACAGGACATCAATTCATCGCCAATTCCGCTCGCTGCATATTATATTACGTTATTACGTTATTATAGTGCGTTATATTTTTGCTTAATTTTTAAACACATAATAGTTTGAATATTATGTCGGATCGATGTATATTTTTATTTCCTGTGAATATGAGGATGGCTCCAATGACCAATTTATTGACATTCAATTTATTATTGTTTATTGACATTGGAATTGCCACGTACATATTCTATTTTTGAGAAATTATAATTAATGTCTAATTCAAGTTAAGGCTTTCAATAATTGATGTAGGAAATTTGTAAACATAATTATTCCCTCCGAGATTATTGAAAAGCATAACGTTCCGACTTTGTGATATCATAACGTCCTCTGTTTTCACAATGATATAAAAGGACTGAATTTTTTAGACCTGACCTGACCTGATGCGTGTTTATATGAATGCAGCTGGTTAATTGGATTACTCGTTTGTAGCGTTTAACATTCACGGAGACATCCAATATTTTAACACAATATAAAGAATATATTACTTTTTCGTAATACCAGACGAAATAATAGTGTCATAGCACTTTTTTTCTCTCGCAAATTTCCTGTTTCTTCATTTAAGTCCTCATTATGTTATGATAGTTTCGTGTTTTCCTATTCAGATGAGAGTCAATATACTTTTTCTGATAAACTTGGTTACATTAATGGGAAGCACAGATTCTCCCGGTTTTGGAAATACTAAAATGATGACTGTGGGTGGAACTATTTTCGAGAAACGAGGGAATGTGGGTGGAACCATTTTCGAGAAACGAGGGAAAACGCAACGATGGTGTAATTTTTCTTGAATGGTTTTTTTTTTTTTTTTGTTTCATCAAATCCATTTCATCAATCGTCGTACTTCCAAAAGAAAATGGCGGCAGTTAACCAGCTGAAATCGCCATTGCACATTATGTACATTCTGTGCCATTGACGGCACAGGAATAAATAATCTAATTTGACAAAATGGAAAGATATATACGTACGTTATTGTCCAATGACCTACCTGGTTTATTATAGGAAGCTATCGTCTCCATATCTATTGTGGACTATGCCATTGTGTCACAGCCAGTAAGCCCCGTATCTATGTAAATCCCTAATCAGTAATCTAGGATTATTTTAATGAAAATTGTAAGGTAGGCCCTAATCCTGTAGGCCATAGCGTAGACCAGCGTATAGGACTGTAGGTCTATCCCTAATAATGCATGCAAGCATTCTATAAGCTCATGTAGCCCATTTACCAGTAATGATGGCATCGCGAGGACAAGACGCAGCGTTTTCTTATGAGTCAACGACCGCGAATATTAGGTGCGCGCGAAATGTCCGCCACGAAGGGCGGTCACATTAGCGATCCAGTGCGCGATCAATACTAGTATTACAACAGATTACATAACCACTAGCCCACCACCGACGCAGCCTTGTGGTATATTGATGCCTTAACTTTTTTTCCCCCAGCTATGGGCCACTGCTGTTCATAGGTGTACGCGAGTAAAGGGAGTAGGCCTACTAGTACAGTATACTACTACTATACATGCATGTCGTTTCCATTAAAAACCTTGAATGTCCATTATTGTAATTTCTAGACCTACAGTGTTTGCTGCTAAGTGCAATAAAGTGTGTAGTGAACTAGTAGCCTTCTGTATTATCGCCATGCAATCACACCAGTTATAGAAGTCAATAAGTATAGCAATCATCAACACAACATGCATACTTTAATGAGTATTGTTTATTGATCAATCAATGATTAGTGTGGTTTCATTGAGTGCCCTCTTAATTCCCGCTTCCTCCCAGCCATGGATTAACACATTTGGTTTGTCTCTCAGTGCCTCCCATGCGCGAACAACCCATTGTCCGTGGAGGGGCTTGAGGGTGCTGAGTCGCAGATCAGGTTGGGTGCTTATACCGTTGTCAAGCGCTGCTGCGAGGTGGTCGGCGAACCACGCAATGAAGCACTCCTTCAGACTTGCTTTGAAGTCGCCATTCCCTGATAGGTCGAGCGGCTGCAGATCGCCTGTGCAGCAGGCTGACACAAAGATGACTCTGATGTTGTTGGAAGCGAGGAGCTGCTGCACGGAGTCCACGCGATGCGCGACTTGACTTCGGAGAATCTCTCGATTGGCAGCAGCACACACAGAAGCATCTTCAGGTGTGGCTTCAGCGTTCGGGTCTGGAAGGCCAGGTGGTGAAGTCGGGTGACTTCTGGGAGTCTTGTCAGCTATCTTGAAGTAGCGGAGCAGGGATTGTTGGCAAGTTGTGTCACTAGTGCGGGCCTAAGCTCTGGATGTCATCTTTTATACGGTCCCTATTTGTAAATATCTTGACATGTCGGCATAAATTTGCTGAGATTAGTAGGAAATAGTGGACGGAATCTAATTTTGAATAGTGTGGTGTTTCTAAAATAGATGATTTTAATACAGGATTTTCAACGTGTCTGCCAATGCCCGCGGGTTTTGTCGCCAGAAATACTTCCAGTTTTTAACATACAAGTATCATCAGCGGAGATCTGAGATCGCCGCTGACGAATAGGCTAGCTAAAACCCTGATTCGGGATTTCATCTATGTCTCAGGGTGTGACTGTGAATGGGGTTTTACGGCTCTACCCAAACCAATCGGGTGATACGGGCGCCAGAACAGAAGGCCTGGGACCGGGGTTTCCCCCATTAGGATGGAAGTTATTGCCATGTATGGTAATGCATCCATCAGTTTCTGTATGATTATCAAGATTTTATCCCCAATCCCCTTCTTCCCGGGAGCGAGTCTGGCGGAGTGTCCATATTAGACAATTAGCCGCAATCAGGCTCTCCTGCAGGAGCTGGAGGCTGCCTTATAAGGAGCAGCAGCCTTCGACATTGCGTTGTACTAGTACTCACTTGAACTGGTTCCAAATAAGGCCAAATGGGCGGGGTTTACCGGCCGCTTCCTTGGAGATCTTGCTCTCTGCTAGGAATAGAGGCTGGGATAAATACCTGCAGTGCGTGCGATGCGACCAGCGCGTCTCCTCGATCTTGTCAATGTCAATGTAAATGACCCTATAAACTAGTATACTAGTACGCTTGACCGCGAATAATTATGACCCTACGCTTGACCGCGAATATTGCACGCCGCGAATCAGTGCCTGAGGCATGAAACCGCGAAAGTTTCAGTCCGCGAATGATTCCTGTTCTACAGTATGCTAAAAGTGACTTAAGCAACTAAGAGGGTGAGCGAGTACATTATATATTTACACAATTCAGATATGTAACACGATAGTCCACTCTAAAAATTCAGCCTAAAAGGTCGCGGTGATAGCGACATTTTTCTTTCTGGTCGCGTAATTGAACAGGACGAAGAAGTCACATCCGCGGCCAGTTTTATGTGGAAGAAAAAGGCGGAAAGTCCTTCCCCCAACGAGGAAAACGTGACACGCGCTTAATGAAGAAATTAATGCTCCCCTATTTCTCTACAAATTCGATGTGAATTGAGCAAATTTCACATGTTTGGAGATGTAATGCATATTAATATATTTATTGCTTGTTATTTACCATCAAAGCATACTTGTGTGGATATTGTTAGTGTAATAATGACCTAATTTGAATGCGAAACAGACACAAGTAGCTCCATGCTATTGACCTATATGTCAGGGGTCACGGCCTTTGCATTCGCAATGTCTGCATGTGGTTCTGGGCAATGAGAAAACGCAACGACAGCTGATGATTACACAATGGCGAAGGAAGAAAAGGAGCAGGAGGGTCCTCCTTCGATCACCCCTCTTCAACAAATGGTGTCTTCGTGCTCAGGGGCTGTCGTCACTTCGCTCTTCGGTAAGAAAGTTATTCAATAGTTCTAGCACTCAGACTCAACTGTTTAACTGTTAGCAGTTAGTGTTACCCTCGCCCTGTGGCTGTGTCAAGACTCAAGTCACAGTGTCAGGCCTGTGATTTCGTGACAGTGTGTCACTCAACTTGCCCCCCTGTCAGATCAGAGTGAGTTTTAGCTCCTCAAGCAGCACCGTAATGCGACTATCGATGTGGGTTGACTTTAGATATTTTACAACTGCCAACTGGTACTCCCGCAGGTGCAGTACTGCATTATCGTGATTACGTAATAATTCATTAATTGTGTGCTAGTATAATAATAAATACAAGTATATATCCCCAAATAATGCTACATCTAGGTATGTGTAATCATCAAAATTGTTCAAAAGGCACTCTACAACAGATGTGAGATTTCGCCTTCTGATTGAATCTAATGGATGGCGTTCGCACAATTTTTCTCATTTGCAGTTACTCCACTGGACGTTGTGAAGATACGACTTCAAATCCAAACAAAACCCATTCGTCAAGGATCGTTCTTCATCTACAACAATGGTCTGATGGAGTGTATTTGCATCTGCAGCAAATGCAATGAAGAAGTCCTGGCAGGCGTCTCAAATGGAAAACTCAGAGAGAGGCTGGGCCCTATCCCAAAAGACAGCGCTCCTTTTACAAGATTCGTGCAGGGAATCGGAGAAGTGAAATGTATGAAGAACTTTGAACCCTGGTACCAACGCCCTGGCCACTTCAATGGCACTCTAGTATGTACTCGATGAACTTTGAACTCTGGTTAATTACTAATTTATTTACAGGATGCCTTTGTTAAGATAGCTCGGAATGAAGGTTTTCCTGCATTGTGGAGTGGACTGCCGCCCTCACTGTGAGTATTTGCATTGAGTTAAATTTCTGAAATCTTCTGAAACATTCATCCTTTTTGTCTTAAGAGCTGTTTTAATCGATGTTAATTCAAATTGCCCTGAGTGCTCAGAATACCATGCACGGGTCTCGTATTGGTGTCAAATAAATCATTTCCCATTTACGGAATGAGCATTTTATTTCACCTTAATTTCACTGCTTCTTCCTCTTCAGCGTCATGGCTATTCCCGCTACTGTCGTGTATTTCACAACGTATGATCAACTCAAGTACAAGTTGGGATACGATGAAAACGACGATTCAACACGCTTTATTCCTCCCATATCTGGAGCCGTAGCCAGAGGTGAAAATATTTTTATCATAATGGGGACTGAAACTTATTTTGATTGTGAAATATTTCATCTACAGATTTGTTTGATCAATTTCTCAGTGTACGATCTTTATTTCAATGCTTGAAATGCTCCATTAATTTGGTTTGATCACTCAGCATTTTCATCAATTAATCGATGTTGGTAAATTGGATTTTATGATCTTGGAAGCTCTGTTCAGGCATGAGATTCTTCCGTATTTTGACGGATTTCCGTACTTTTTAAAAAAGTCTGAAAAAAAATCGTTTTGGTCGTAAATATGCTTTCAATCTAACGCAAGCTGTCCTGGTCGTTTCTTGCATTGTAGTTGAATCTAACGCGACCTTTTCTGTCGCACGCTCTGATTGGTGGTTCTCGACCAATGGTAAGCTACGATACATTTACTACTACTTTCGGAAGAGGCATTCTCAATCAATTCTAGTCGAACGAGAAGTTTCAAGTTTGCTATAGCAATATGCGCTGTTTGCCTTTGAACGCCGTTGTCACCTGTGACGACCCAGACGTTGCGAGCAACCGCTGGTCCTGGAGTTGGCTAGAAAAGGAGATTCCTTGACCATGGACAGGACAATATGCAACAAATGCTGTAACTGTGTAAATTTGTGTTCAATAAAGAATACTTACTTTGGTAGCCTCCTGATTGATGAACAATTCAACTATTCATCTGTTAGGCCTATTGATTTGTAAATTTCTAAACTATCTTCATTGATAGAGCTCTCTATGAAATTACTTGAAGACCATTGAATTTCTTGCAACTTAATGCTTAAAAATAAAAAAATTTCTCCCTCCGGGGGGGTATCCCCCCCGGATCCCCCCCCTTCTGCCCCTGCTAGACTCTCAGTACTTTTTATCAAACCTCTGTCTCATGCCTGTCTGTTGGTCTGATTGACTCATTTCAATTCTCTCTGCTTATAACACTGCATGAATAATTGGCATGCATTATAATTAGCGATCGGCGAAGCTTGGGCTTCGGACTTTTACGAATATTGGCTATTATCCAAAGTTTCGGCTTCGAATGAAAAGAGTGCAACGAATCCGAATATGAAAATAAATTTTCTCCTGTATTGATTACTCTCTCTGTTTACTCGCCTGTGTGTCAGCGCCTGCATGACTCTTAGTAATTAAACGCTTGGATGCATAAAAATGGATAGGAATCAACAAACGATGCTTTAACTCGATGCCAACACTGTCCAAACTTCTCATGAAAAGAACAAACTTTCCCGATTGAAGTTTTAAAAGGAATATAAACACTTAGAATATATGGAATGGATATCTGCTTTTAAAGAATTAGAAGAGTGAGGACCACACAAACATCATTTGTCTAATCGAGTACCACTGCTTTATTTGTTGTTTGCTTAGGGGCTTTGGGCTTTATCAGTGGTATATCAGCGGGTCCACTATTGTAAATTTGGTTGAACTTATTGGCTTTAAAAAGGCAGAGCATCGACGCACATGGCTAAACTTGACCAATCACTTGGCGAGCTGTTCCTAATTGGTCAGCTGCCTGAAGAGACGTTACTGGATTGAGGTCACCAGCCTATGCAATGAAGACACTAGTATTGCTGCAATGCAGTGGTTATATATCGGCTCCGTATTCAGTTTCAACAAATATTGACTACTCGAAGCTTCGGCTTCAAATATTTGGACAAATTTAATATTCACCCATGACTAATTATAATTCACCACTCGATTGATGTGGTTGATGTTACAAAAGTTTTGCGTCATCAGTCTTAAGAACTATAGTGTTGTGCTGGTTCTTCCATTAATCTGGTTGCTATCTTGTAACATGTGGTACCGTCTGTGGTTGAATAAAGCGTACATCACTTTGAATAAGGCAGTATCCAAAGTCTGTTTCGCATGCTTAGAGAATGGATGTGACAACAAAGCACCAATGCATAGTTAATATTTCTAATTCTAAATTCACAGTTGTCGCTGCTACGATCATCTCTCCAATTGAACTGATTCGCACAAAGATGCAGTCAGAGCAGTTGTCCTACTCACACGTTGGAATGGCCGTTAGGACATCCATCAAACAGAATGGCCCCCTGAGCCTCATGAGGGGGCTGGGGCCCACGCTCCTTCGCGATGTGCCTTTCTCCGGTAAGCAACAAAACCAAGACCCCCGCTTGAAATCAGTCTTTCCTTTCGTCCCTCTCAGGCATATATTGGTTTGGATACGAGTATTCAAAATCACGATTTATGCAGCATAGGAATTCCAAAGAAGTGCATTTTTGGGAGGCTTTCATCTCTGGAGCTCTGTCTGGAACGGTGGGTGCTTTTTATTTTTTTTTATTCTTTCATTTCATTGGTGCTTTTTCAGTTGGCTGCCACACTCACGGTTCCTTTTGATGTCATCAAAACTCATCGACAAATTGAACTCGGACAAGAACAAGTGTTGAAAAGTGAGATTATATTCTCTTCGAAATTTTTCTTCTCAGATTTGTCAATATGTCAGAGAATATTTTTACTTTAATATCCACAACCGCTTTTGAACTTGATCTCGTTCGCACTTATGACTTCACATCAATCTGAGTGTTTTACATAAGCTCAATGAGAAGTCTTTTTTTTTTTTTTTTTTTTTTTTTTTTGGATGGGCTTATTTAACCTCGGAATCCTGAAGCCTGAAGGCTTGTGTGGTCCAAGGAGGTAAGCAGGAGTTAAGTGCCTTACCCAAGGACGCAAGGTTGGTGGCTGGCTTCGAACCTCCAGTGGCCAGCGCCAAGCCCTTTCCAGGCGAGCACGCTAATCGCTCGGCCACCACCTCTCCATTTTTTTGATGCTATTCAATGAAATAATCTGCCTGCTTGTGATGCTATACACGTGTGAATTGATATCGTATTTCTTGATTATATTTTCTAAATTTGCCACTCATTGCTTTTGTGTCAAGCCTTAGCTTTTTAGTATAAAAGTGGACTCTGAATTTGTTGCATCGATTTCTGAATAAGGGCCTTGTCCCGGTTAAAACTACACTCCCTATTACAACCACCCTTTTCAAACCAGGTATTGCATAATTGCATTCACCCCCACTTGCTAGCACCAAGTTATTTTCAGCACCAATCACTGTGCTTAATTTATCCCTTTAACTATTACAGCCCAGGGCAAGCATAGCTGCAGAAGGCTGTGTCAGCATGAACTTGTTTTGAACAAGTTGCTTACTTTCACGAGAAGTTTCAAAAGGCAAAGCACATGACAACCTTCCATTTGTCAATTTCACAAAGAGGCGAATTCCTTATCAGCGCAGGGTGGGGTCTTTTTCCCTAACTGCCTGAGCTGAAGTTTACATTGTACACTATCAACCATGAAATGGAAATGTACAAACTTTTACTCACTGTATTGTTCTGGTTAAAACTCCACTCCCTATGACAACCCCACGCCACCTTTTTCAAACTGGGTATTACGCCCCCACTAGCGCCAAGGTAATTTTAGCAACAATCAGTGCTTGCTCGCCTGTTCGTCAGCGGCGATCTCAGATCTGTATATCAGAATATTAAGACGGCATTTTGTCTAAGTGCCTGCTTGCCATTTAACTGTTAAAGCCGTTTAAACAGATGTCAGGCGTTACTTTATCGCATGCAGTTTTGACAGCGGAGGACGGAGGTACACGCTCAATGCTCAGCTCGAGTTGTGTGCTATGTGGATCATTCTTTTAAATTTTAATGCAAGTATGCAACGCATATCACTGCTGCTAACGACGTATATACGCCGTAAATACAATCCAAAGTATTGAAGCATAAAAATTCATCCCGATTACTGTAATCTATCATTGAGCTGTCACTCAGTGCCATGCAAGTTTTTCTTCAATGCAGACGGTTGTTTTAAACGTGACTAAACTATGGGCCATGCGCTGACGCTCCTACAAGGCGATGTTTGTGGAGTGGCATTGTATTGGGAGTGAGGCGGACATGCTCTCAGCCTCCGCCTTAACGCACTGCGGCTGTAACCGGGACAATGCGGTTATTTGCGACGCCCATGAAAGCCATGATCAATCGCATAACTCTTCAATGTACAGTAAATCATGTTTCTCTCTTTCTTCAGAGCAAACAGACCCCACCACGACATGGAGGCTGATGCATCGGTTGTATAAGCAAAGAGGCTTGTCATCGCTGTTCGCTGGTGAGAATTTCATTCATGAAGCAACATTTGCAAGATTATAATTATTTTGATCACTGTTGAGTAATTATTTCATAATTTTGAAATGATAAATTCTCATTTTGACATCCTTTGGTACCTAGAAACATTGTTACATGCGCTGTATGTAAATAGATATCCAACATTACCTCAAATTTCTTCCTGAGATTTCTGAGCGTTTAATCTCGTTTTCTGCAGGATTGGTTCCTCGTCTGGTGAAAGTGGCGCCTGCATGTGCTATTATGATCAGTTCTTATGAATATGGCAAGAGATTCTTTCGACACCACAATGAAAATGTATGAATGTGAACTGGTTGAGAGCGTGGCATCTTTCAAGATCTTTACAAAGTAAAATCTTGGATGCTGTGATATTTTATTATGGCTTTGTGCCAATTTAGTCAGAGTTAATATTATAAGGTAATCTTGGTTCAGTTGGCATTTCTCCTCATTAATCAATATTCATGAATGTTTTGTGAGAATATTTGTCTCGATATTATTCATGGAAATTGAAAGCATTTGGTTGTTATTTTCAAATTAATTTTTTGTATTTCTAATCACATCTTCGTAGATTGACCAAACTACCTTTGGATGAATAAAACTAATGAATTCTTTTGTTTTTATACAATTCTCTTTTTGTTATGATTTTGTGTGAGAACCAGCGTGGCTCCAGTAAACGGTATTCCCTCATCTGATTGCATTGCTGAAGTAGACAATAAGTGGCGGCATACCAAACCTTAGCGGTATTTCTCTTTAGGGGCTCAGCAGCCAAGAAATAAAAATACACGTACGGCACACAAAGACGCAACAAACTAAAAGCACAAATAGAAAAATAATCTCAATTTATTGGAAAATAGAATCTTCAAATCTTCCCTTTCACAGCCGGTTTCTTTCTCTCTTTTTTCATATCCTTTTTCTCTTCCTTTCTCCTTTCTTTGCGTCCCGTTCCTGGATTCAGTCTTTCGTCCATCAAATTCATCTCATCGCTTGTGGGGACCTTGGAGATGACGGGAGAACCGATGCTGGTGGCAATGAAGCCGATTTCCGGCGTCAGTGAGCGAGTGGGAAAAGGACTTGTTTTGGATTTGAAATATTCTGATGGAGCGTGGCAGATGAACTCAAAACAGTCCATTGTACGTGGTAGGTCCTCCTCTGGCCCTGAGGCAGAAATGAAAAACAGGGTTAAATAGCCATGTATTGCAATCAGGGCAAAATATGAAGACCTATAATTATTTCATCAAAAATAACAGCATCCATACAGGTTGGTGTTTATAGTTGTGGATGCCACGACAAACAATCTGTGTTCAAGTTTCACGGCTGAACTATTTTGATATCACTACGGATCTATTGTGACTAAGAAAATGCTGCTTAAGTTCGCCAGCTACTCAACTCAATAGGATTGAAATTTTGCAGCTTTGAGCTTACAGGTAACACGGAATTTGTTTTGCTAAAATAGTGGAATTTTGGGCCCAAAACGAGAAAAGAAGTTAGTAACGTTTAGTTTCTCCATATTGAGAGAACAGACTACTGTACAGTATAATAAGAGAGAAAGATTTGTGCAGGCACTCCACACTGTATGGACATGTTCCCTCACAAGTCTTGTACAACCAATATGACTAAATTCATACCCATATCGCAATATCAGAAGAAAAAAAACGATGTTTATGACACCCCTACTAACAGGGACGACAGCTCAGCATCGCATGAAATGTTGAAAAATGATAATTTGTGAAGGAGTTAACAACTGGTGACGTTAGTTGGGATATGAATGTTTTGTGAAAACAAAAATTTTTTTGGGGTGAAAACACTAGAAGGCCATTACTGTTTTTGGTGAGTTTTGTAATGATGGGTGAGCTAAATATGGCCTAGAATATGCCGCATGGTTAATAAGGCAATACAAGTACAATGCAATTCAAAAAATAATTATAAGAATGACTTGATCAGGACCAAATTCCTTATCAGATGTGTCAACAGATCAATTACACATCCCATTTTGGCTTCTTGCATGTAATTTACACTGACCTAGAATGTAGGTTGAAGGGTCAAATCGGTCGTGAGGACTGGCGGTGGTAGGCAGCAGCCAAGTCAGCACGCCACTCTTCTCGCAATACTGATCCTGAAGAAATCCCCGCAACTGAACGAAGAAGATGCCCCCATCGTGGTCCATAACAGAAGCTATGTCACCCTTCTGCCAGTACTGACCCTGTGGGAAACGAAGTCTTAACATCACTTTATCTGATAAAGACCTTCAAACCTCGTGAAAAATGTGGTTGCTGGTAACCACAGTCGCTACTGAAGATGGTGCTTTGATTGGCTAGAAATTAGCAAAACATTTATGATCGTAAGCAAACCGGATTAAATGTGTGATATACATTTTTCTTGAAGATTATACGTCGCCCCCGGCCTCTGGTTGGGATCGGTTTCACGGAAAGATGCGTTTTATACTTGGATGGTTTCAAGCGAGCGCTCTTTCGTATGGGCCCTATGAACTGACTTCCAGCAGAGCCCGAAGTTCCCTCTTTGATATCCTTCGTCTGGGATCTGGTTTTTCCTGCGACCACAACGTCAGCCGGAGGAGATTCGGATTTCTCAATCGGGGCATCATTCAGTTCTTTGACAGCCGCTGGTTTCGCGGAGAAACATGTGTTGCAGACGATTTCTCCGTCTGGTTTCTTTTTCCATATATTTGCAGAAGTCGCCTGACACTCAGTACAAGTCGGTTTGGCGGCTAAAGGCATTATGAAGAGTCAAAAACACGATAATATTATTATTCTCAAAAGATTTGTTAGATGTACGAGTAAAGCTACTCATCCTGGAGGTCTTCAGTTTCGTAGAAGGGGGAGTTCATTTCTTAAAGAGTAATAACATTCTGTGTTTTTGTGCTTTAGCTCCGGAATTGTACTTTACTAATGGTTTAGCTATTGTTGAATATTCGATTTTTAATAAAATTCCACATCCCGAAATGATGGGGCATAAAATATCAAATATTTGACAGCATTGTGGCATTATGATTAACTCATCTGGTGCATTATGATTAACTCAACTAGTGCATTATGATTATAAGGAAGTCCAATATAAGTGCGTTATGATTATCGCAAGCATTATTTGTTCACACTCCACTGGTCTCCGGCGCTACTGAGCAGTGAAGGTTCACACCAATGATGTGGAGTAATACAGATGGAGCATCGAATAGGAATTCAGCTTTAAAAATATGCTCGCGAGATTGGCTTTTAGCGGTAGTCTCTGTGAACTTCCGGTGCGTTATGGCTCTCGCTTAATGGTAATCATAACGTTCTCCATTGTAAGTCAGCCTACATAAAATACTACTAATTTTCTGTAGAATGCATTACATTTCATAGGACGAGTACTTGTCAAAAGGAAACTAAAATTTCAGAGAAAAACGTATTATTTTAATTTTAAGATCAGTGTTTTTTCTGTATTTTGGTTGAGAGAAAGAGAGACAGAAAGAGATTGTTTTTCGAATGAGAGCCATGAGATTTATTTGATGATGTGATCAGATAAAATTATGAAATGAGAAAAACAAATTGAAGACAGTAGGACAAAAATTAATTAAAGAAGAAAAGATTATTATTATTTTTTTTTTTTTTTTAAATTCATGCCATAAAAACGACAACGGTGAATAATAAAAGGCATGGCCCACAAAAAACTATTCACACCAAAAGTAAATTTGTTAAAAATAATTATAGTGAGAATGAATAAAAGTGATAAAAACGTAAAAATAGTATTGTCATGTGAATCAAAAATGATCAATTGAAATGGTAAAACCAGAACATCTACAAAATGACGTCATGGTGCAAGAGTTAAAAACATTAAAATGATGATCCAATTTATAAAATAAAAATCAAGTAAACGAGGTTTAAAAATAGAAATAGTAGGTGAGTTTCTAATATTAACCGGTAAAATATTCCATAAGTGAAAAACACAGTTAAAAAAAGAAGATTTAAAAGTCTCAGTTCTTACATTATGTTCAAATAGAAGCAAACCATTGTTAGAGGATCTAAGAATACGCGTATTGTCTTATCAGCGTATTTCATCGCTGAAATCAACATTGATATGACCTTTAAAATATTTAAAGATAAACATAAGATCAAACATAATAATGGAATGCATAAAAAAAGGCCATTAAGTGCAATTAATGTTGAATTTTCTGCCGAGCTAAATTCAGAGGTTTTGCACTTTTCAATTCATTTAAAAGAAATGTAAGTGGCATCAGAATGCTAAGGAGATATACATGATCAATTTTGAAAATTTAAACATACATTTACCTTTTTTTTTCTTTATTTGTCACATTGTATATGAAGCACGAGTGAAATAAATGAAGTCTCTCTCTCTCTAAAAGGGTAGATTCCTGAATTGAAGAGTATAGACCCTGACGGCATAATTAGGTGCTATAATTATTAATAATAACATTATTCTATTTATTTCCGCATTTCCGCAGTCTTCTCAGATTTCCAGATACAGAAATCTGAGAAGGGTAAAAAAAATCTTCTTCAGTCTACACACAAATTGAACATGGGAGATTTCTCAAATTACACATCAAATAATACTATAAACATAATTTTCCAAATGTATGGGTTGAAAAGGAGAGACT
>KB300602.1:131231-147710 GCA_000328365.1 Capitella teleta
GAACCAAAAAAAAAAAAAAAAAACAAAAAAAACAAAAAAAAAACAAAAAAAAAAACAAAACAAAGGGAAACCACCTTCACTGTTTTAACACTTATGATGTACTGCCGCACCACTGCGTGGAAACTTGTCAATTTAAAGTTGGAATATCGATATTCAAATCCAGGGATACAACTTTGGCGGTTTAACAAATTAATTTGCTTCATTATTTATTTCGACGGATGCATTTTAGTTTAACAGCATCACAGAGATAAATGTAACAGAATGAAAATGATGTTAACCAAAATCTCAAAATTGAATTGAATTTTCAATTCTTTGTTTGATTAAGGGATAATTCACGGGAAGGAGATGATTATCGCCAGATAAACAAGTTCAAGGGATTCTGGAGCTAAATAACCGACGAGACGAAACCTACAATAAATTCTTCTCAGAGCCAGATAAAACGATTATTAAATCTCCAGTATCAATGAATAATAATACATGTATAATACATGTTATGAAATTGCATTTTGCATTAGGTAAATGGCATATGTTTATTTATACTCGTGATTTATGCACGAAATAATCACTCAAATACACAAAGCTGTCTCAACTTTTAAAATTGCAACACACATGTCACTAGGGAGGCGCTGAGCAGAATGACACCGAAGCTAGACATCACTTCAGGGCTGTGGCTGACGGGCGTTGTCATGGTGACCGGTGTGGTCATGGTGACCGGTGTGGTCATGGTGACGTCTGATGTGCACCACCTCTCTCCTGACGGACCTAAGAGGCAATACAGAGTTATGTGTGCAATTTGTTGGACATGTTTTCATTTCTAAATAATCAGGAGCCCATTACGATTAAACATTGTACTTTAAATAAACGTTTGGATCACCCTGTATAATATATATTATTCATACACCTACTTGGGTTTTCGATTACGATATTCACAGGTTGAGGGTTCTGGAAGACCTTCTCCAGCGGATACAAATCTCAAACTGAGCGCGGTACAGACATCCCTGGAATCCACTTCCGGGCGGAGTTGACTCTACCAAAAAAAAAAAAAAAAAATAATTAAAACAGGTAAAGTGACATAAGGACACTTGTTAATTTTAAAATTTCACTTTAAAAACATGACAATCATCAATTGGCAATAATCGGTCGCAGTTTCTCACCGTCTCTACCGAAATAGATGTAACGTGGATGATCCAGACGAGTATCCTGGGAATCAGGGAGAGCATCCCAATTTTTGATGGCTGGGGGGTATTCGTCCACCTGGATAACACGTGTTTAATCATTGTAATAAAAGTGTGGTTGCTAGTAATTTGATACAGCAGAGTGCGACATAACCGCGACAGTCAGAACGTCCAAATTGGATAACAATTAAAGCTTATTAAAAAACCCAGATAATGTCGAACAAATAATTATTAGTAAGTCTATAGCTTTTAATCTACCTTGTGTTATATACTTGAATCTCTGTTCTTACATAATTCTTTAACAGTTTATTGAAAACTGTATTCCTAAATTTGCACTTTATTCGAATAAAATTTATTTATTTATTAGTTTTATTTACTTAAGTATTTCGCATTACATATTTGTGCATATCACTTATGTTTACCAGGGTTTGTCGATTGGCGATGCCAGTAATTCAATTTAGGATATAGCGTGAAATTGACAAGTACATATAGCTAGATCTGATCCAAATAAATTATTATGTATAATGCCTATCAAAGGATTTTTGTTTAATAATTATAATCAACGATAAATGAATAAACCTGAGCCCTACTCTCGGTGTGAGTACTCACATGAATGCTAAGCGTTCGGCCTTTGTTGGAGCGACGGACAACCACAACATGTCTCTTGTTGTCGGTTAGATCAACGTTCGGGATGGCAGTGTTCACCGTGTCGAGTTCAAAGCCCACGTTTATAGACGCACGCACCCCACCTATGAAGGAACCTGGTGTGTTAGTATTATAAGTGCAACTGAATAGCAACCATTGTTGTTCATTTCGACGGAGATGAATTCTTTCTGGCTTGGGTCGTCATTTGTGATGGACATCAGCGTTCCTTGTTTCTTGTCCGTTGAGAACTCTATGATTAGTGTTTCATCCACGGTGGAGTTGACCTCACTCTGCCGATCGATCTCATACCGTATCATGGAATCGGGATGCATATTGATGCCTACATCACCTGCGAATTGTAATGGATATAATTATGATATAACGTTACGCCTGTTTTCTTTTGTCTCTCCATTTAACTTTTCGTCACAAACTTGGTGCACTTACTTCCATTGGCTGTAAGTCCTTCAAATGCACCGTCTGGCTGCGTGTCCGAATCCCCCGCTGAATGCACAGTAGTAACCACTGCATAGCACATGAACAGGAATAGTTTCAATTTCATCATTGCCATGATGCCCGAGTTGCAACTAGTAATGCCGCTTAGGTGTGTCCACTCAAAAAAATGTGCGGATGACTGCGTGCGTGATTTAAAGCCTTCAGCTAAAATATTTGTAAGCACACAAGTGATGCGCATCGCCCAAACCAGACTTCGCGTGGTAATAAAAGGTCAAAAGTATCAGGCGTCTGCTTTGGCAACCTAATCGCACTGAAATAAAGATCTGCAAGGTCAAAGTGCAGAATATATGATATATGCATCACTTGATTCATTTCTACATTATGCTATGGATTGAAGCATCATTTGATTGACCTGAAATGCAAAACGAAACAAAACAACAATCATATATTGCACACTACAAATCAAAAATTTTAGAAGTAGACACCTTGGATGAGGAACCTTAAAACTGTAAAGCCAATGACCGATTTGCCCTACGATAGAAGAAAAATATCGAAAGGAAAAAAATTAAAATTAAAATGAAGAAAAAATCGATCAGATGTAGTTTGCGTGGATATTGTTGCCATATAGCCTTGTTAGTGTTTTGTGTGTGATGTAAATCTAAAAAATTTTAAACTCCCTCAGATTTGTTGTTGACATCCCTGAATGTATGCATCACCGATCACTAAAGTATTTTTTTAAAGTTTATTTTTTTTTGTTCACATAGACCTGAAGTTTACCTTCAATTAACAAAGCGTAGTATGAAATTGTGTCATTAAAGAACTCATCATTGCAAAGGGTCATGTTTTATTTTTTAAATTTCGACACTGCTTTGTAGAAGATTTAAAGTACTAGTACTCTATAACTACAACATTGAACGGATTGACAATTTAATTGCTCCAATGGGCAAATAAATATCATAAAATGGAGTCGAACGTATTTTGCTGAGTATAATTACATCGTATACATATTGCCACTCAATGCGTCGACGAATAGAAATAGCATTACATTATTAGCAGAATCGACAGCTTGATGGAAACCCCAATTTTAATATTGATTTGAGGTTCAATGTCCTTCATCTGCGGATATCCCCTGCATGACGTCCCCATTGTCCACCATGCCACGCAGATCTTGCGTGATTCCATTCACACGCATGGCGCGAATACCTCCGACGAACCCGTTTTGATTGTCAACAGAAGCACCTGGGAATTAAAATAAGGAGTATTTAAAAATACATAGCGATTCACTAGATCATATAACATATACAGGTAGAGCATTTTTCAAACTGACCAATCACAAGGGGGCTGGATAAGTCTAGAGCTTGAAATCCCCTGTTGGTTGGTTCGTCCATCGAAACAGCTGCTTGGTAATCAACCTGGTATTATTATGAATACTTAAGAAACAAGCCAAAGCTTTCAGAAATGAACAAAATAAAATGAATAGCTGGAGAATGGCTTGTTTACGGTTTCGCTCGACATACAACGTGTGCCAGTTGTCGTCGTTCAATGGGTATGCAGTTACCTTCTCAAGGGTCTGCATACCGCTGCCGACGCTGAACCGGAAGTGAATAGTGTTACCGGCTAATAAAGAGTGCAATGATGTTTAGACATAATGTTGCCATCTGTATGCAAAAACCCACAAACAAGTTTGATTTCCACGAAGTGTTCATTTCCGGTGCTTTGGAGCAGATTTCCAGTACTTTGCTTTGTTTTGAACTGGAATCTGACGTCACTGGAAGGAGTGCCTCCAAGAGTCGGAAGAGCAATGGTTTCGTGAGCCTCATGAAAGGTTACAACGTTGTCAAACAAATCTAAACAAAACATATATTGTGCATTTGTGGGGCATACAGAGTGTAGACCACTGACTGTCTGACGTGCAGCGGAGGGGACCGAGGGTATGCACCCCCCACTTCTGGTCGTGGGCAGTTCCCGTATCGCCAAATCTGAGCTCCAAGACTGGAAGATGTTCCTTGTGCGTAAGGAAACCGTCATCAAATACGCCATCTAGCGCAAACCCAGCGTCACAATTGCACGGATTGGTGTTTCCAGGTAAACCTTGGCATTCATTCAACTGCGCACAAGCGCATGCACCCGATCCAGGGTAAGAGCCACCCCAGTAGTCCATGCTGAGGTTGCTCCGACTCACCCACCAACCCCAGGAGGGATCTGAGCCTCCTGAGAGAGGAAACATTAGTCCACATAGCAATAGCAAATCAGCAAACTGAGATAATTATATTATTGAAATATAACCGCCCACCTGGGTTGGACAGGAGTCTCGACTGGTAGCACTCGTACTTAATGTATTGTTCACAACTCTGAGCACGAGCAATGAGTTCGTCAATCTGCTCCATGTCCATTTCATACGAGATGGTCCGCAGGTAGGAACCGGCCCCGGGATACCCATTGACCAATGTAGGGGCCATTGAATCATGGCCTACTTCAGTCGTCGCTTGCCCAAGGTCATCTGTCAAATCAAAAATACGAGTTTATTGGGTACTCAGTGGAATCAGAATATGTTTATGGTTCATCCAATAATGTATGCTGTGTCTCAAAGCAAAACTACATCTTTGTCATATTGTAAGAAGTCATCTGAGGATTACTTCCAGATGAATAAACGCATTGCTGAGACCTACATATTGTAGCTGAAGCGAAGCTAAGAACTTACGTTGGAAGACGCACTTAACAGAAATAGGGTCAAGTAGTCCCGAACCATCTAGATCCACCGTAATCTCCACATCAGAGAGCGTCGTGTACATCGCCCTCGCTTCTTCGCAAGACATCAGATAGCGAGCTGAATTCGAAATGACCATTCCGATAATAGTGGATTCAGCCATGCAAGAATGGGTCGCTAACATTTGTGGCACACGGCGCCTTCGTAACCAGTCATGGCGCAGTTGCAGTCGAAGGTCGTGTAGTCCTGCGAACAGACGCCTCCGTGCTCACAAGGGTTGGGCTCACACCTGGTAATGAAGGTCACTGAATTATAGGACTTGAATATCAGTTCCTCTTATACAGAGTTAGCCAAAAGTAGTCTATCTACTCCATGTTAGAAACATAGCTCTAAAATCTGCTATAATGTATCAATTATTCCAAAAAATTAACCACCTGGTATGGATTGACTATGTAATTCTGCGTCCATTTATGCAAAGGAATCAAGTCAAAAGTCAATTTTGAATGAGGTAGGAACATTTATATGCGAATGGCGAGTGATCGCGAAGAGAGCAAAATCAGATGAGCCCCTGAACGAGCATTGAGGAATGTCCTCTCTTGGATGGCGCTTCAATAAAAACTCTCTGTTTGGTTTTGATTTTAGGAGATAAGCATTAGTGCTACTGCTACAGCAATAAAACTCTCAAACAAAACAATAATACGTAAGTGTTACCTCGATTATTCGCTCAATGAAGCTTATCCATGGTCCGGGGCCATGTTTGTCGCAAAAAAAAAAAATTGCGAAATGATGAGTGGACTCTGTTAATTGAGATAAATCGGCATACATGTTAATGCAATTGGAATCAAAATGATAAGAAGAGCAGCATGACATGTTAGACTAACCATACCAAGTATGTATTTCTCTTATCTTTGTGTGATTTCTACACTGCAATCTGTTTTGCAACACTTTCTCAGAAATGCTTAGCACCATTGGATAGCATTGAGATCTTTAACATGGAGTAGATAGACTACTTTTGGCCCTCTCTGTATTTTTTGTATCTCTTTGTCAATTTAGTTATTGTTATAATTATGTCCTGTAGATAATGCAAGTTTGTAAATTTAATGCATACACCTGTAGATGCAGTAGTTATCTTTATTTTTCGAATTCTCGATTGTAGCCACCGAGTTACAGCTTGACATCAAAGAGATCGGGGGTCGTGGACGGTGACGAGCTCACGCTGATCAGTACTATCGTTTGCAAATGCAAGGCAACTTTAACCAGGCCACAGTATTGGATTTGCTGGACGATCAGCTGAGTAGCTACTGTTCATGGGCTATAGCCGACAGGCTGCAATCGAGAATTCGAGCATGCACTGTATGAAAAAAAAAAACCCCAGGTTTTTTTATAGAATTCTTTTTTTCTTCTTCTATTTTTAGCAAAATTACAGTGCAAATAAAACAAGCATAAGTTGTGAGGCTACCTCAGTGAATTGCCTTACGATTATGGGATAAGCTATAATGCTAAATAGTCAATTGCTTGCATGACCCATCTAATTACGTTTGATAAAAAACTGGCAAGTTGGTGACGAAAAAGTTTGTGTTTTCATGCATGTCATGCATCAAAATGTCAGCCGTGTGCATGTACCTGTTTTGCAGAAAGCAGCTGCCAGTGATGACTCCTTCCCTTTGCTCAGGGACAATCTGCTGAATTCGTTCTTTGTTGATCTTGATCTCCCTGATGCACCCTATGAACCCTGGATCCCAGGCATTTGCGTCTCCACTGCCGATGACGTTAATCTCAGAGGTCACAAAGATCAAATGATGAGTTGACGTGTCCGAGTGACCATCCACTGTGACGACGATCTTCCCGTCAGCCTCTCCTCCCGATTCGACGTCCATGTCGACAGTGTGCCATGAACCGTCAGCGAACGACGTCGCATTACCTGTGAAAGGCCTTGACTGAGGTATATGCTGTTGTATTGATGCGTGGTGGAAGTTTAGAGGAAAGGGATTGGGGAGAAGAAAGGGGCAGGCGGATGGTTATCATGATAATAAAAAAACCCACTCACGGTTTGACACAACTTTCCTGAATTCAGGGTCTTCAGATGTCGCTAAAGAGTAATCAATGTATCCATTACTGTTTATTTTCATCTAGAAAGATATATAGTTTTACCAAATTCATCATCCAAGTTGCACGAAACAAACCACGATTTGTCCAGTTGGTCGCAGGTTATGACAGAAAAGGATACCATCGATGCTGTACGTCCGAAAATCGAACGCGATTTGAAATCGGTTGGATGTTGGATGACGCAACAATACATGAGATTCCTGCGTAGGAAAGGTCAGGGGTCCAGCGGTGTCCATTCCGTCTTCTCTGTGTCCATTTATCGGCATTCTGATGGGTGTGTCAGGGTGTCTTTTCGAATGTACAATGGAGATGAGCGTACAACACGTGCACACAAGCGAATACCATTTTCCTCTTAACATGGCGTGCTGCTGCTCTCATTGACAATTGCGGTCGTAGCCAGCAAATTTTATCCCGTCCAGTGTGACCCAATTAGTGCATTGCTGACACGGCAAGTATTTAATGTTTCATTGTAGCAATTGGTTGGCTTTAATTGTGTGAATATGATGAAAGGTCAAGATAAGATTATAGAGATATGATGAGAGGTGCTTTGCATCTGTTATATGACACATATAAAGAACGCATTCATCGAAAGGTAAATAATCAGTGCACTTGTAGAGCATCGTACGCTAAGTAGGGCCCTGGCAGAGTAGAGACAGCGGCCCACACATCACTTCGATCGGATTGCTATGCATGATCTACAATCTGAGAGGAAGGCGTATAATATGATTTATGGGGGCCTTTGCGCATATAGTTAGGACTATGAAATAAGTTCAAATACCCTCGTTACAAAAATAATACGATTCCTTGTGTACATTTTTATTTTGAGTTATGAATCATGACACATTCGAAATGTTCCCACAGTCAAAACCCGCCTAATTTAATACAATGCACTGAAATGTCACAATTATCATGAAATGTCAGCACGAATGGCATTGGCAACTCCAGTCAGAGCTTTTTGGCAACTGAAAATTTTATTCATTTTGGAGATGAAAACGTGAAAACGCGAATACCGTTAATCGATCAGTAATACGTACCTATGAGTCACTCATTTGCAGATAAAATTTTACGATGTTCTCTTCTAGGATCATGCATTCATCATTGACGCAAACATTTTCCAGATCACAAAGTTCATCGACGAAGAATAAGGACACAATTTATAATATCTGTGTTACTCGAATCATGCAAAGTAATTCAGATTTATTTTTTCCTCTACAATACCGGATAGTTTACGAAGTCATATACAAGCAAATAAACTTTTCAAGCGTGATTGATGTGTCGATTAAGTACGACGTGACAATTAGTTGTATCGGTGAGTATTGCATCTAATACGTGCAAAATGCATTTATAAAAATAAGTACTCACATTCCGTGATATGAAGTTTCGCTTTTCCTGGCTGTCTGATTCTAACTTTGACAGATGCTGCGATTTTACATGATATAAAGATGAATCAATGTTATATTCTAGTTGTTTGGTTTCTGGTTCAGTAATCGTAGCTCAAAATTCACATTGCAAGACCATGTTTTGCGATTAATATAAATTTATATATAATATTTATTTCGCGTGTGCATGCACTTACAATATGACGTAGAAAGAAACATAAAATAATTATAAGTAAAACTTATTCATTTGAAAAAAGAAATGTGGTCTCAAACAAATAAAACCTATTGCCGGGTGTTAAACAGGTGAGCAAATCTATGGCGGCATTGATGACGTTAGAAGTTGTGACAAAGATCTTGAAGTCTTGTGCTTCAGATTTTATTCAATTTTCAAATCACGGGCCTCCGTATTATCAGAGAAATCATATATTTTCAAAGAATCAAATTGAAGCAAACTTCTCTTTGTGGGATCTAAAAAAGAAGAGACACCATTCAGGGTGAAACGGGTGGTGACTCCAGAGTCTCCAGTTCTGCTTTCAGCTGAAGGTAACCGAAGAAATAATCATTGATTATGACATGCATTCTACTCACTTTCTGTCAAATGAATCAGTTAAATCACATGTCATAATATGATTAGAAAGGGAACAAAAAATATATGGTACAGTGCAAAAAGAAAAAAAAAGAAAAAAAAAAAAAAAAAAAAGGGTATTGTACTACTGTCCAGCTGGAATGCTAACATGTGCAAGATATATGATCGAGAGTATTTTGACATTGACAACTTTGAAATTCCATCAGTAATCTGGAACAACTTTACAGTGAATATTTGTGCTCTCGACGTATGAGTACGTTTACGCACTAAGATTACAATTATATATAAAAGCAAATTTGCAAAATTAAATATGTCCGTACAATTGTGATATGGATAACAAAGAAAAGTTCGACCAGACCAGACTAGACTAGAATTGAAATAGCAGAAGAAGAATTAAGATAAGGAGCAGTAAGCACTCATCGCTGGTGATATCTTTCAAGGCCCGTTGACTGGCGCCCGTATCACCCGAATGGGTTCGGTGGAGCCGTAAAACCCCAATCACTCATTCAAGGCCCGTTGAATCAGTTACAATACTTTGTGTTTGAGTTCTTTATCCATAACTGTGTCGTAGACTAATGGCAGCTTGACACAATTTGACATTTTCCAGCATTCTCAGAAATCTTACCCCTCCTTCCTCAATTCCTGACTTAACTCTGAAGACGCAGGAAGTTGTCCTCTGGGCAATAATGCTTCTTAAGAATTGCTTTCACGTCGTCTTCCTGGAACTCAACTATTTATCCATCGCTAAGATCAACCAATTTGCCAGCTATGAACTTTCGAGATATTTCGACCTCAGGCCGAGCAACCGCCAGATCCCAAGATCGCAGGCTTCCTGGTGGAATGATCAACTACAGCGAATACTTGGATATTTACAGTTCAAATCAAAAGACTGTATAACTTACATGTGTAATCTTATTTTACACTTGAAAATACGGGTCACAATGCTGTTCCGAATCAGTGGTGTATTGCAATCAAAATGACTTCGCACATAGATCTTTTTTTTCCCCTTATATTCTCAATGTTTGATCTTTTAGGGCAAATACCTCTCTAATGCAAAGGCTTAGAAAAAAAATGCATCATCGAATTTTTTTTCCTCTATGGCAAATTCACTCAGCCGCGACGTGGTTTCTCTAAAGATAAAATACATGTCACCGGAATCCACGTTTGTGCTCAATCAGCAAATGTAAGGGATTCACAGATTCCAGCTCCATGGAGATGCGGAAATTGACCACTCTGCTGTTTGCACAACTATTCCAAGGTAAGGCTGAAACATTCGTTCTAATCATATTACGACAGCTTACTTGATGTCAGCTCTTCTTTATTGAAAACGAGGCTCCATTGCTCCATTATTGATATCTTCACAATGGAATCTTTTAGGCCCGATCCCCCTCTGGACCTACAGTAGGCCTATAGTAACTAACTTTGATCTGCTTTCAGTTTCGTTTGGATATTGTCCCTTTGGCTACTCTGAGTGCCAGCCAGGAAGTTTGACCGAGTGTGAAAAATTATCCCATCACTGTGAGCCATTCATTCCAGATTATGCTGCCCTATTAAATTTTCAACTTCAAGGTCAATGCAAATATGTTCAATGCAACGATGGATCATGCGCAGATGAACTTCAACAATGCATCGGTGGGTTTGTTAAGTGCTGTTATTAAGTGCTATTATTATAACAATGAATGAAAAATGAAGTTCAACCCTGACAAATGCAACACTCTCCATTTTGGAAAAAAACCCACCCCAAATTACACTATTCAATCAATAATCAACCCATCAACGACAACACCACAGAAAAAAGACTTTGGCATCACTATCGACAACAAACTCCACTTTTCAGACCACATTAATAACATCACAAACAAAGCCTCCAGAACACTCAATGTCATCAAACGCAAATTTCGCCACCTAGACAACGACACTTGTCTCCCCCTCTACAAAACCAGAATTCGCCCCACCCTTGAATATGCCTCCCCTGTCTGGACACTCTATCTATAAAAAAACAACACATCAATAATATCAAAAGAATACAAATGAGAGCCACAAAAACACTACGTACATTACGTCACCTGCCTTACCCACAACGACTGAAAAAACTCGGGACTGCCAACCCTGACCTACAGGCGACTACGGACCGACTTGATTGTCATTAACTGACTGACCAACATCACCTACACAGACGTAGTTACCCCCCCCCCCCATTCACTACATTGACCCGACGACACAGACACAAATTGAGCAAACAGAGGACAAACACAACTACTTACTCGAGTGCCTTACGACACCGCATCATAACAGCATGGAACTCCCTCCCAGCAGACACCATCAACTCCCCCACCATTAACATCCTCAAATCTCGCATAAACAAAACTTACAAACGCCACCCCCTAAAATTCAACCACACCAACATCTAAAACACACACTCCATCTAATTCAATAACAAAATAACAACAACTAACCAAGGGTCAAAAAGAGCTATGCTCACTATTTCAACCCATCAAGTAAAGTGAAGCAAGTAAAGTAAAACAGGTGGCGAACTGCGGAAAAAATCTTCCATTTACGAAAGCACAGTACATGCCTATTGCACTTACCCGATTTAGCATCCGAACCCCTTGCTTCTGAGCAACGAGAAAAGCAGTCATAAAACAGCTGTTCATTAAAACAAAACATCTCTCTTCTTCAAGGTGACACCCGGGTAGTTCAATTAGAATTATTTATTATTCATAATTTTCATATTCATAGATACTGCCAAACTATTGGCTCTTATGAAGCTCATTAAATTAGCTTATAATATTCTAACAAAGCGTGTTCTTTTGGGTTGGTAAGTGAAATCGTCTTTTTATGTATTTTCTTATATGCAGATAAATGTTCCAGTTCTGAGTTCCAATGTGCAAGTGGAGCGATCAGATGTGTCTTTGCCAGGTGGAAGTGCGATGGCGATGCTGACTGTGGCGACGGGTCTGATGAGTTGGGGTGTGCTGACACTGGTGCGAGATGCTCGTTGCAAATTGTATTTGAAATCATCACATGTAATATGTTGTAAAAAATGTGAATCAATGCACCACACAAATTGAGAATTGTTGGGTCCTAATATTTGGTTTGTTTCTCAGAGCATTGTTCCAGTTCTCAGTTGCAATGCACAGAAGGTAAAAGACGATGTGTTCCTCTCAGCTATAAATGTGACGATGAAGAGGATTGCGATGATGGATCCGATGAAATAGGATGTGGTGAGTGTGATTATGCGGGATTCTTAAAGCATTCAGTCTTCTCGTGGCTTATTGTGTTATTAATCTGTGTGCATTTAGGTATTGTTTTGATTTATGTACATGTAGTGATTGGTTTAATTTGGGACTTCTTAAAGGTATACAGTTTTTAAATATATACCGACTGAAAAAAGTTCTGCAAACATTCCACATAATTTCAATTAGTTATACTTTGATTCCATTGTTCTAAATGAAATGACTGGGTGATAAATATGAGATGTAAATTGTGTCTGATGAATTGAACACGAAAACCAAAAGCAAAATTAGCAGTGTTATAATGGAAATACTCAATTAAACAAAAGATAGATATTCAATATTGAAATTCACAGATGGTGAACCCACTAATATGCACTGTGCTCAGTAGAATACACATTTCATACTACCTCAAATCAATCTACGCATCCCGGTTGTGGCATAGCAACAACAATTTCTTAGAGTCTGAGTCATTTCAAGATATTCCCAAATCCACATCGGCAGTTTTGATGTCAATGCATTTGAATCGTGTATTACAGCAATAGTTTAATGGATAATGAAATTTAGAATACGGATTTTTTCAGACTCGTCTGATATCGCAGTGGCCATAATTATACCCGTTGTTCTCGTCGTGATACTGATCTTCGGATGTGTTTGCTTCTGTTTCTGTCTAGCAAAACGCCGAACTAACACAGGTGAGTTATTCAAACAGCATATTCCTTGCTGAGTATTATTATGTCATCGTGTACGAGATGTGCTTCGTCCATTCCTTCGGTCATTAATAAAAGCCATATAAATATATTCATTATCATTTACATAATAATAATAATAATAATAATAATAATAATAATAATAATAATAATAATAATAATAATAATAATAATAATAATAATAATAATAATAATAATAATAATAATAATAATAATAATAATAATAATACTAATACTAATACTAATAATACTAATAATAATAATAATAATAATAATAATAATAATAATAATAATAATAATAATAATAATAATAATAATAATAATAATAATAAAATAACTATTTCTTCAACGCATAAATCACATAAAACAATGTTTCAGGTGCGTATACATGTAAAGACAAGATAAAATAATTACAATTAAAAACAGAAAACCTGAAATGCATAAAAAATATGTCATAATTTAAAATTCAACCCGCATATCTGATCGAAATTAATATGCCTTTAAATATAATTTGTCTTAAAATCGGCATTAGAGTTACATAATTGTAATGTAGTTTACGGAAGTTTACCTTATTTTGCTCCCGTGTATATGTGCGTAATTAATCGATACATATGAATGAATTTGAACTAAGTATGCCTCATTTTAAAAATGACATGAATATGTGTGTTCAAGCAAAATATTGTAGAATTAAATTGTTTTGTGGTGGAAATTTAGCACTCTAGCTTACTGCTGCGATGTGTAGCAGAAGATGAAATCCCGGGTTACGTAATTGTTGGTTGGCTCCTTTGATGAAACCGTCAAATGGCGAGGGCACTAATCAAAATTAAGCCACTAAGTGCAATGCTACTAGTTTAAAAAGGACCATAAATGCTCAAAAACAAGCATTATGGAGTTCTACCAAAAACTGAGTTTTGTTTTGACATTATCATAAGATAGAACGCGGGAAAGGGAAGTGCCACTGGTTACCATAGCAACAGTTTGTCAATGATTGAAAAGTTGGGAGAATTAGAAGTCGTGTAATTAGTTCAAGATCAAAATAAGGCATCATTAATCAAAATATTGTTCCAATGAGTAACAAATCAAAATGAATACTCATTCATGCAATTCTTGTTTTAGCATCGAAAGATGCACTATATTTTTTTAATATGCAACGGTCCATGTCATTGCAGGGCAATCCAGAATAACTCAACAAATCCGAACTACTGGTAGAGCTCAGATGGCTCCAGTACAGCTCACAGTGGCCTCTCCGCCTTTGCAGCCAAACTCCATTGTCCAGCATTTCCCCTCACAACAGTGCCCTGTCCAGCAGGACCCCTCCATACAACCAAATGACCACAGGCCAAGGCCATTCATCCTGGAAGAGTCGAATGACCACAGGCCACCGCCATATGACCCTGAAGAGTGGTCCACTCCTCCATCTCCAAATTTACCCCCATCTTACGAAGAGGTCATGGGAATTTGATCTCTTGGATATAGACGTTATGTATTCGGTTGCAAGGAAAATTATTGATCACCACAAGTCGATTGCTTACTCCACCTTTGCCTTTGATGAATGTCCATTACATGGGATTCTGGTGTGAAGGAAAGTCAACGGTCTCCATGATTCAGAAGTAGTCAGATCTGATGATCGACTGAACAGTGAAATTATGTTTAACCTCATTGAATTGTTAATGATACGTTGATATAAAAGAGCTCTTGCGTGGTGTTATACAGACATTGTGAATGTGAACCAGAATGTGTTTTAAGACTTCTTTGTGTTGTTTATTCGCACATCTCGTAACTTATTTCCATTGTTAGGAATACCGTATTATGATCTAACTCAAGGTATAATTCAGTCCGCTGTTTCCCTTGCTTTGCGCTCATTTTCCCGAGTTAAGCTAACTTTTCTGGGTTCATTGCGCTCAGCATGAGAAAATGAGAAAATTTTGTTTTGTTTTTCTTAATACAAATTTATTAATTAGCCAAACGATGACAAATATTCAATCTACTATACATCGGATTATTTAAACGCATTTGACATCTCGAGTAAGCTTTCCTTTAATTATAAGAGCAAATAACTGAATGCACGTGAAAATATTATCATCAATTTATCATCAATATTATCATCACTCAGCACTGTATCCCATCAGCGCAGAACACCAGTAACTCGGAATTTCTGTGAATAAAAAATAAACACATCTGTATCACAGACACAAAGTTTGGCAAAGAAAAAGTGTTAGTTCTGGGCAAAACCCTGATTACCAATTCATGATATTACATATTCTACAAAAGCTTCCCTGTGCTATATAAAAGAATTGATCAATCTCCGGTCGACATCATTAGATAGTAATTAAGATGCGATAGTTTCCTCCTAGAAAAACTAAGATTTGCGCTAAAATCCAGCACTGAATTTTGCAAATAAAGCAATGAACAGTTGAATACATTTGTATGCATGTATAACGATATCATTATACAGAGTGGGCCAAAAGTAGTCTATCTACTCCATGGTAAGGAATTCAATGCTTCTCAATGGCAATGCACTTTTCCGAGAAAGAGTTACAAAACAGGTTGCAGTGTATAAACCACGCTGAGATAAGAGAAATAAATAACTGGCATGGTTAGTCTAATATGTCATGCTGCCATTCCTGACAATGGATAGGCTTCATTGGACGTACAAAATAATATGGCTTCTGTTGTATACCAATATGTTTCATCCAATTTGAAGTAAGGGAGATGTTGTATTTAAAGATTAGTTATTCAAAATGAGCTCAATGATAAATCAACTCAAGGATATTTCTCAATCCTATTTTTGTATCATCGAGTATCATCGATTTCATTACCTCTCTGTGTATATATAAGTTCAATCCACGACTCATTAAATTATTGGAAGCTCGAACATTATCTTTGTCTATTATACTACAACATGGTGTCAAGAAGTAATTCAAGAACCCGATCAACACAGAAGCAACGACGATGACCAGGCAATACAGACCTCAGCTGGATTCGACACCGGGTGCTAAACTCCCCACCAGATTCGCAGCATGGAAATCCGAGATAGAGGATGAAGTACTGCTGTTTGAAGGTGAGGATAAACCCTCGAAGTACATCTGTAACTTCGTCAAAGTTTGTTCCGGAGAAAGAGGCAAAGCAATCTTAAGAGAATCAAATGCCCATAAAGAAGAGAAAGATTACCAAGTAAGTATCAAAGCTTTGGAGCAAAAAGTAAAGCCATCCAATGAAGAGCTATCTGCAAGCAGTAAATATTTTTACTTGCGTCAAGGCAATGCAACACTTGTTGATTTCTTAAACAAGCGACAGAAATCGTTGAGGCAATGAACATCGATGAAGATCCAAAAGATAAAACTTTGAGGAATTTGCTCATGAATGGTTTAACAAGTCGTGAAATCTACAGAGAATGCCTGANAGAGAAAGCAGATCAACTAAGCAGCAAGAGAATAATAGAAATTGCTTCAAACATCGAGACACGCAATTTAATGGATTAAGAA
>KB300602.1:164576-252794 GCA_000328365.1 Capitella teleta
ATAAATGCTGCTGTGCTTAAAGGGAGGGAGAACTGGTTAAAAATGGACCTTGAGTCGTTATTTGATACACCAAAAATGATTCCTATGCCTGGTCCACACAAGGAATATAATCGCTAACGATTTCGCGGGAGATATAATGCTAATTAGGCGTGACGTCAGTCGCTGTGATGAAACAGCGAGTTCCCCATCTTTTACAATGGGGCTCGGCATATCAGCGTGTCCTGCGACTAAACCCCTTGATATTTTTTTATTTTCTTTTCGGAAATAGATAGAATAATCATTTTGCCACCAGTCAGGCGCAAAAAAAAAATAGTTTTCGCTATTTTTCTTATTTTAACAAGCGATTTTCTAGGACACCTACCACGTTTCTCATCCTGAAACAGTAAAAAGGTCAGCCAGAGTGCACCACGCATGCGCTTTCGTTTCGTAAACAACAAACATGTCCTTTTATGGCGAAGATGCTCTGCTCTGATTGGCTGAAATCGATAGCTTCACGAGGGGAACGGGACCAATCAGCCATCAGCCAAACCAAGCCATCAGCTGACGTTTGCCTCCTATACTTCGCAATGGAAGCCATTCTCCCATAGGCGCAATGCTAACCCCGATATTCGGAATGCATTATTTCCTTACGCTTGCATCCAGGCATGGTGTTTTTGGCACGGAATGCTATCAATTGGTGCTATGAGTCAATAGAACATCACTTAAAATTTAGTTCCCCATCCCTTCAGTTAATAAAACGAATATCGCTAATATCATATTATACCCCAAGGTTCTGTATTCGGCCCAATATTTTTCGTTATCTACATGAATTTATCAATAGCTATCTCATCAATAGCCAAAACATCTAATATCTTCCGCTTCGCACAGAACAAAAAAAAAAAAAAAAAAGAAACAAAAAAAGAAACAAAAAAAGAAACAAAAATCCAAATCCGTAGTGGCTATGGTATCAGGGTTTTACATGACCCCAATATCAATGCGCATGCTCATTGACCTGAAATTTGCGATTCTGACCGGGAGGAATTAAGACTGTCCAATCAGGAGTCTGCTAAGTGCGTCCGAATTGGAATCAAGGGTAGGCGTCAGCAGACGCCAAGAAAAAGAGAAGAGGAGAAACAACTGCTAGAATAGTTAAACGAATAATTTATTAATAATTAATTTATCAAGATTTAAGTAGGGCCTACCCATCCGCACGCATTGCTGTTTGAAGGCGGCAAATGAGAGAGAAAGAGGAACACATTCACAACATTCACAACATTCACTTTTTGAAATTTCACTTCTACTCAGTATTCAAAGGCACGGGGGCCAATTCCACCTCCTACCCCTCCTCCCCTTCTAGATTTCTTTACATATATTTTGGACGAGTTCCATCTCATCTTTGACTTTCCCCAGACCGTACTTCCTGAAGCAAAGTGCACACCAAATTCCCCTCAACCTATTTGTTAGAGTTAAAGAATTATAATCCTAGCATTTTAAACATTGCATGCTTACATATTAAATCGACCGGTATGCATTCAACTCTTGCTTCAGGCGAAAGTAGAAAAAAAAAATCAAATTGAAATATGGCAAGAAAAAATAGCGCTTTGTCAAGACCGCGTACATAGCATATATACCATTCATTGATCGCCTTCCGAACAAGAACATTCGTGAGAAGAGAGCGATATAGAGAACAGATACTTAACCTGTGATTGGAAGATATGGACGGATACTGTCAGGTGGGTGTTTAACATCGGCTGATTAGCTTAGCATGCTATGATTACATTAGCGATTGAAGCATTGCTAAGTAAACCATATAGATAGGTAGAAATGAGACAAATTTGTTCAAAAATTGCACATTTTCAATATCGATTGTCTTCTAGACATGTTGGTGAACCGTGCTTCAGGCTGGATGAAATGCATTATTATCCTTGGATGGCATAGGTGTGTTTAATTGTACTGTATAAAACAAGAGGCTGCTATATCAGCATTTTGAGTGGTCAAACCATTTGGTCAATGGCCAGTCTGATTATATTATGGTTCTTGGCCAAGTCAGGATCAATAATTATCCGGACCAAATGTTGCACCAATTAAAAGGACTCTTTTTAAATTATACATGAGGTATTATGCACATCATCGAGAGAACACTCCCTCCAAAAACCCACGCATATTTTACAGATTTTATGCATGTCTCATGTATGTTAGAGAGGCGTTCTTTTGTGGTTAAAATAATGAGCATATTATTCAACTCACACACTGATTTTTACCAAGAAAACACACGAAGACAGACGTCTTCTTGCACCGTGTGAACCCGACACCAGAAATATGAATGATTGTTTGTTTTATGAAGTGAATGCCTTTGAGGGGATTTTAAATATCACATTACAACACGCAAATAGAACGCTCAGTGAGTCTCTGGTGCGCGAAATTAATTCATGCTATGGTATGTGAGAGAAAGATGACGTGGAGGCATAAGAGGGTTTATGATAATGAGGAGGGCTCTTATATAACACAAGGAGGGGGTAAATGACCAAAGAAAATACAGGAGTGAGAGTGGGCTCGGAATGAAGAAGAAGCTGGGAGGAAGAGGACAAAATTTGGAACAATCATCGCTGATTGTATTTATAGACACTAGTTAACCTGGGAGTGGTGTTAAAGAGCCATTATCACAACTCCACATTTTCTTCTTGAACGCTTTATGAACTTTAACCCCCTTGATCAGTACTGCTGTAAGATAATCATTGACCCGTTTAAGGCTGTACTTGATCAGCAATTCATGATTAATTAAAGGTGGGCAATCAAAATACCTTCGTGACAAGCATTTGCATATTTCAGGAGTGATACTTCAGAGAGGAAATGGACGTGTTTATCATGTTATGGGAGGTGAATATTGATTGAATTCTCTGCTGTGTTGCTCGGCTTAATTACAAGCACCTTCCGCGACGTACCAGCATACACAAATCTATAATCATTTTCTAAGGAAAGGAAATCGATTGAGTCAATCAGCGGATCTATAAGGTCACACGACTAAAGTAGGTTAATTATCGTCTGTAGCCGGCATGGAGAGCTGCATCAATTCACATTACAGTATTTTATGAGGATCAGTTAGTTTTTATGAGAATTTTCTGATACGCAGAGGTAATATTATAAATGACTGTATGCACACTATTATTTTTATTACTAGGAAATAATTAATTCCAAAATTTCTTGTAACCTCTTTTCTGGTTTATGATGTGTGCACAGTTCTATAAAAGTAACCAAAGAAGTATATTCTACTTGAGAATTATGTGAAGGTAATTAACATTAACATCATTAGAATGGCTTGTTTATTGCTTTGCTTTTACTGTCACCTCTGTGTCTCAAGGAGTTAACTAGTATTGCTCGTCACTTTTATGGGAGTTATATGTTGAATATGTGGCATGCATATTAAATGACTGAACTGTGGTTTAAGAATGCATCGCTTTTATTTATTGTTCAAATTATGGTGCGATTGTGATATCCCAACTTCTTTCACTCAGGAAGGAAAGGAGGTGGTGGTAGTTAAAGTATACTGATTGGAATTGCAATTAATATGGATATCATTAAATATGTAACTTAAGTTAACGCATATTCAATTTAATTTATCAAGTAAGTATAATGCTTAGTGAGCAAGTGGTAGATTAATTCTAAAACGACTCCATCACCATGCATCTTGTGCGGGCATGCTTTTGAAAGAGCATAGAGTGTTTAGTAAGACTCACTGTAAAGCTATATAAGCATGCTACGGACAAGGAAAAAATAAATGAACTCGAGTAGGCGTCCCGAACACACTCGTTGAAGTAAAGGTTACGGTGTGAGCAGGTATTCATTAACTTGCTGCTCGTGTTATAAACAGTGATTGCCATTGCAGGGGGATCAGTGTCCAGATAGTGTTGCCATGGGAGACGATTGTCATGGTTACGGGCTCGCCATCTTGCTGACGTCAGGAGTCACGTGTGCATTATTGGTGTGTGACCTCGCAACGCGATATCTGTTACGTAAGAAGGAGGAGGAGGAGGGGGAAGAGGTGCTGGTCCAGACTCAACAAGCTGCTGCAGCTCCTCAAATTGCTGCCTTTGGATTTGATCCAATCACAACTGAGGACAAGGAACTCCTGCTTGGAAAATCTGAGGTCATCATATCAGTGAGTTGATTTACAATACTTACTACTTACATTTGTGTGTAGAAGTATACAAGTACTGTAGTTTGAGATGCGTTTTTCTATCTCTCTTACACACTTGTATAAAACATATAAAGATATAATGGATAAGTCATAGCATAACATAAGGGCCTGCAATCATTCTTTTTCTATCTTGTTTTTTCTCTTCTCTTTTTTTAATTTTTTTTCCTCACATAACGATAATGCACAAGTGTGAAACGTGCACGTAACAAACTTTTCTATGGTAAGAAAATGTTTTCAATTCCGCATTTGCACTTAAAGGAACAAGCATTCAACAAGTGTTCAGAAGGGAATACCCCTGGGGTTTGGGTGTGGAGTGAGATGTATTTTTCCTGGGTGTTAATTATTGTTTTAAATTGTTTTTGACATTGTATTTATGTATGTATAAATATTTCTTGTCGCACTCCAATTTTATTTAATGATTGAGCCACTATATTCACCAGATGGTGTGGTACAGGTGTTCAATACATTAGAGGGCCGTTGATACCGGTAGTTGATTTGAATAATCCAGTATTATCTGGGAAAATATTGTGATGACGTTTCTTCGCGGTGAAATGCAATTCTGGAATGGATTTTGAATGCAAAACAACAGTTAAGATCTGTTACGGAATTTCGAATTTCGAATTATGTATTGCTGCAAATGACCCGAAGTAAACGCTATACGGGCCAGCCACCAGCATGCATATCAATTAGTCCCTGATCAAAGCAATACGCCTATTATATATATATACAAAGACTGTAGGTATAATACCACCATTTAACATTTTGATTAATAGATATTTATATTTTCAATCGTTCTTCGATTTAGCATTGCCACCAAAAATTAAGGCGAAAGGCAGGAAAATCTGTGGATATGACGTTAATCGTTCATTCAGAAATGTCCGAGGCCCATGGTGGGCGCAGTCTTTGAAGTGGGACAGTGAGCAGCATTTGGCTAGGAACGGCATCGAGCAGCTCCGTCCCGAATACGAAGGCAAATTTTTGTCCGAGATTCAGAGCGAAGGACGAGAGGCTCGTTTGGCGGGATATGATGTCGTCTGGTGATTTGGAGGTGGGGAGTTCTCTGGGGCAAATGTTTGTGAAGATTGTGGTTTAATAGCATACAGACATGCAACGCGATCTGTCAAAAGATCAAGTAGATTCCTTTCTTTTTTTAGTCGTGCAATTAAGAGATTAACTAATGAAATAGACCAAGTGTATCAAAAACACCACTTTTGGTTATAAGACCATCAAAAAAATCATGATTGTTTTTATCTTGGGGTTCTCACAATCGACCAAAGAAATGGTCATTTGTATGAATTGGCCACAATCACATTTGTGATAGAAGTGTGGGCTGTTATGCGCCTCTGAATACCCGTACTTTTGTTTGCTTCGTGGTAATGGGGTTATCAATTGGAATGCAAAGATAAACGTATCCATATGGATTTGCAAGTATCACATATCGGCCACTTGTGGTATCTTTTACCCATCGAGATGGGTAATTTCTAAAGTGTGATCTTTTTTTTAATAATGATGCTCAGCTCAGACGTCAATCATTCTTTGTGATGCAACATTCACGCCCACTAAACCCTTGAGTAATGGGATGAAGTATCATCGGAAATTATTCTGCGTTGAGCCCCCGATCTGATCAGACGTATCAATCTCTTCTCTGCGCTCCAGCAACCTAATATTTTCCAAGATTCAGCATGGATGACATAACTGAAGAACAATTGCCTCTGCTCCTCATCCGAACCCTCACTGACAAGATTGGATTCAAGCTAAAAAGTTTGGAAGATGCAGTCGCTGCTCGTGATGAGAGAATTGCCGAGCTGGAAAAGAAGGTAGAACTTCCAGCAATCGAAAGCGACGAGTCATACTCTCGACTCTCCCCAATCCGGATGCTCGATACTCGAAGGTCAAAGATCAATTCAAAGCCATGGATGTAAATACTGTAATCCAGCTCTGTCACAGTGTTGAGCCGCTTAGAAAATCTCCGGAGTCTTCAACCCAATATTTCTGTATAACTATATCACCCCAAAACTAATGTTTTTTGTTTTGTCTTGTTTCTGATGCCCCCATGAAACCCTTCAGAGGGGTGGGGTAGTTACGGATTCTAATTAGAGAAACAGCTTCGATGCCGAGGAGCCTGACTTAAAATCTCCGAATTCCCCAGATTCACTCATTTATACTTTACAGAAAGATTCAGCCAGCAAACTTAGCACGCGGCCAAAATTTCCTCCAATTGAAGACGACGAGGGCAGCGAAGTTTCCAGAACACCATCAGGTCTCTCGTACCATTTGAATGATCTTGTCGAAGCCCTGAGATCCAATGTTGACTTGACTGTATGTGAGGAGGTAGGCCATATTTATTGATATTGCATAAAATTCTTGAGTTTCTAATCCTCCCATGCAAACAGGATCTTCCGGCAGAATTGGCTGAGAAACTCAGAGAAATAATTAGCCTCAAGAACAACTGCAACGTAAGTGCTCGAATTTTAATACAAGTACATGTATCCTCAAGTCATAATATATTAAATTTCACTGACTCGTATCTTGTCCGTATTCCTTCACCAGGACATATCTTGTGAGTTTGACCAGCTATCCGCTCATCTCGTGAGACCGAACTCAAGAGACAACGACGCTGAGGAACAGCAAGAAAAAGAAGACAATTTCTCCCTCACAGAATACCAGGTAAAATTTTTCTTTCTTAGACCTAGAGAAATTCCCCAAAAACTATCAATTTCCTGAAGCATTTCTCGTAAAACAAGCTTCCGCATTTCGTCACGTTTTTCTACGAATGCTGTCTGCTTGTGGCTGTGCCAAAAAATCGACCTATGCGTCTGCTATCGATAAATCATCGATATAGTTAACTTAAACACTTGGAGATAGTTTTATTTATTGATTCATCGAAATTTCTATCGGTCACTTTATGTATTCATCTTATTCGCATGGTTGTGCTTCGGTGTTCGATCTAACGTGCTGAATATTATTAATGTTGAGTATTATTTATTTAATATTATGATACTATAGCCTATAATGAAGCTACTTACTATTCAGCACATCAAACTCATAGTCTAAGTCTCAAAGAAATTTTAACTTTCACTTAATCAGTTAAAAGTGATGCTTCAAGACCCGTGAGTAGGTGCACTAATTATTAGAAGTATATCAATGGGAATATGCGAGATAAAAAAATTGAGGCTTATCATCTATGACCATATCCGGCTAAAAATCTAAATCTTGTTTAGGACACTTCGAGTCCTATGAAGCAACACATAAGTAGATAAGTATAGATAACGTTTTGTATTCATTCACCATTAAAAAAAAAACCAGCCCAACACCGCCTACGATAAGATACAAACGTGGTTGAGAAATATTGAAAACGACGAATGCAATTGGACTGAACCAGGCTTTGGGTATATACCCCAACTGTGCAGGCATGTTCCGACTTTGATGCCCTTTCTTGTTTACTGGCTTCTTGTTGGGCAGCATGCATTATGTTACATATAACATGCAGAGAAAAACACAATCTATTTTAAATCATGTGCACCTTTAACACCTAAGACCAGTTATCAATAACTAGTCTTTGCTGAACCCCGTAATATTGAACCCCGTAATATTGAAATCCCTTTGTTCCAGAAACGCAACAATGCCCTCAAGAGTCGATGGAACACCGTGCGACGATTGTTCTTCTGCGCGGATGTCCACTTGAGAAATGCTACTAACTACCAGCAATTCTACCACGAAGTCAAGGAAGTGCAACATAACCTCAGGGATCTCCACGCAAGCGAAAAGGCAGAAAATGATGCGGGGAAAAATATCAAGTCTGGAGAAGACTTTGAGAAAGCTGTTGATGAATACCAGGTACACCCACTTGACACAATTTGGATACTTAGGTTTCTTTGTTTTCTTTGCACCTTGTCACTTTCAGGTGAGGTAAATATAGATTTTACTCTAAATTTTAGATCAATCATACGTCTTTGTGCTGAGTAAAATTCGATCAATCTGCTTGCAGAAGAAGTCTTTACCATGTGACAGGGCATACCATGTAAATCTGCCGTGTGATATTCACAATTCTTCCTCTGGCCACAATTAATTAATTAATTTACATGACAGACTTTGCAGATTATGTAAATTATTTTACGTGTTCCAAAAAAGCCGCCACTGTGTCGTACAAGCGAGAATTTTTGCTATCCTTTTGTTTCATTTCAGAGCCTTCTGGATACGATTTTGATGTGGCAGAATATCGTAGCTGAACTGACCGACAAAAGCCACGCAATCGTTCCTGTCCACAAAAGAACAGAAATCCTCGAGACCCCGATTCCTGTCTCAGCACTGTGCAACTTTAAACGAGATGATGTGAGTTCATTCATGAATTTCCAGTCAGTTTATTGCACAGAGGATTGTACAATTTAGTGATGACTGAACTAACCTATGACCTTTTGACCTTTAAACTTTCCAGTTTATGGTGACCGAAGGTGAAAGTTTGGTTCTGATCAACAACGAAGATCAAAATGCGTGGATTGTGAGTTTAGTTTAATTTTCTCTCAACGTTTGTCATTTTGTTGTCGCTGTTCACCTGGACGTCTTCTTCTTCCCTTAGGTGAGGAACTCCGAGGGCGACGAGGGTGCTCTACCTGCCGTGTGTTGCCTGATCGCCCCACCGGATGTGGCTGCAATCAACACTGCCAGCAAGTATGCTGCAATTTAATGAACACGAAAATAATAGTATACTGCATAAAAATAAAAAGAAGAAAGCAAAAATTAATACCTGTGGTTGTAAGAAAGTATTGCTTTCATCTGGAATTATTTTCTTTGTGTCGAAATGTTGGCGGGGAATTGGGTCAGCTAACGAGCTCATCAATATCGTTATCTGACAATTTCTTTATATCGTCAACAATGTTATTATTTCAAGTATGCATTTTTTTTTTTTTTTTTTTTTAGATTAAAACTGAACTTCTCCGCTCTTGCCATCACCACGGAGACGCACCTGAGAAAAACTTTGCTGCAGATAGTGAGGGAGATGCTGAAGAAAATGATTGATAACAAGGTATTTCCTGCGTTTTTTTCCTCTTGATTACACGTGCTATTCCACTGATTGCCTCTCGAAATCAAACTTTTATCCTATTTCATTTCAGGAGGATTACTTTGAAGTTTTAAAGACGGGACAAAAGGAGAAGATCGTTGACCTTCTGACGCAGCTGCGCGGTTGGATGGAAATGGAGACGACAGAACAGACCATCGAGGAGAAGAGGACGTTGGTGGACTACCTCGACCAGCTGGACAAGATCATCACGGACAGTTCCGTGAAAGGCCTGGAATGTAAGACGATCCATGAAGCTTTATCTTTTTATATTGCCTTGTACTCTCTTCTAGACGAGCATTTAGAAACCGAAGTTGTTCACGTCTTAATCAAGATTCTAGATTTGCTAGGAATTCAAGAGGTAGAACTAAGATTACTGGTTTTATTCGTATTTCACTTGTTGATTTCATCACAGGATCTGCATCAGAAGCAAAAGAAGTTCAGGTCGATGTCCTGGAACAACGTACAAGAGGACAGCTTGTCTTTTGATAGGTGATTCTTTTTTTTTTTTCTTTTCTTTTTTTTTCGTTTTTCATCCCTTTTTTCGCATTCCCCCCTTTTTACCCCTTGGTTATGAGAAAAAATAAGACTTTGTTTTACAGTGAATGGGACACTCTGGATGAGTTGGATGGACTTCAACATGAGAAAGGTCTTGGAATTTCAGTCCAGAAGTCCACAACTGGTATGTTTATAGTTGATTCAATATATAACCATATAATGATTGGTATGGAAAAACTTTAAATATAAATAACCACAGATGTGGTTTGTGAACATTATCACAGCAATAAATTATTTCAGCTTCATCATTTATTTTTACATAGAACTCAAATAGCAATATTATATTTGGCAGAGGTTGGAGAGTCAAGCAGCATAACATCTGCGAAGGGAGAAGTCAGGCAAACATTTTCCATCAAAGCTGTGATGGATCTTCGTGACGACAGTGAAATTTCCATGGACGAAGCCATCGGTAACGATATTGCATCATTCGGAGGGAGTCCAGTCGACCTTAGTCATATTGTTTTTCCATGTAGCTTACTTTCTAAAATGCTTTTGGGGCTAGTTTTTGATTTCAACATATTCTCCACTGACATGGAATCGTATGTTGATCTCGAGTATGACATTAAATTTACAGGGTATGGTCTTAATGGGTATATTATGGTTTGTGTATTTCCAGCCCGAGGAATCATCAACCAGGAGAGAGGCGTCTACAAGAACCTCTTGAACGGCGAAGAATATCCGATGCCGGTCGCCATGAACGCTGGCTTCATCATCGTCGAATCTACCCAAACGAAGAAGTCGAAAGAGGAAACGCAAGCAGTGGGTGTGGTTACAGTGAAGATCACAAGAGAAACCAGACCGTACAACATCACAACTGTCCTCGACGCAGAAACCAACGAACACGTAGCGGTGTCTGAAGCGGTCGAGAAGGGCATCTTCAACCCGCAAACTGGAAAGTGGGTCAACACTACCAACAAATTGGAAGTGAACGCCCAGGATGCCATCGACATGGGGTACTTGGCTGTTGAGTACTCAGCGGATTCTGAAGAAGACGCGGACGGGCCAGAGGTCATCGAGAGGACGTTCGCCATCTACGGAGTGATGGACCGCGCGTCTGATAAGCGAATCCCTTTCAAAGACGCCATTGATAAGGGCATCATTGATGAGAATGCTGGCATGTATTTTGATACGGTTGCTAAGGAGAAAATTAACATCACAGAGGCGATGGGTAAAGGTTGGGTTAGGGCAAGAGTTGTCACTGATCCAAGTGAAATCGAAGAATTCATGTCGAAAAGGTTGTCTGGTTCCACAGATTCCCTAAACTCGGACACCTCCAAATAAAGATTACATAACAAATTAATAAAGCTGGATATTACATGCAAGATTTTTTGGTGATTTATTTTCTGATTATTATTATTATTTTCTTTTTATTGCATGTTGTATATATATATTGTTTTCTAATTTTTATTTCCCTTTTTATTCTATTATACACTGTATGAATTGTGACAATGGATATCACCACTAGCTGTTATATTATTGAGAGTGCGTGAAAAATATATAACTAATATATGAGGGTAAATCCCTTCTTTTGGTTTGTACGCATCTGTTTTGAGTTTATACTTGTATGAAAGTCCATTCCTTTGTCTGATTTATATTTGCTCAAATCAATTCATTAATTGCAATTTAATTATTTATTTTTTTTCTTTTTTTTTTTTTTTTTTTTTTTTTTTTTGTGGGAAAAATTGGTGCTATATATTTTATGGTGATTTCGCTGCAGAATTTAATGTTCAAAATAAATAATTTATGCTGCAAATTTGTTTTCAATAATAATTTCTGCGTATGTACAGGATGCCACAATGGTCAAAGTTCATTCATCTTGGTGCTTCAGGCATACTGGAGCGAGAGAAAGTCCATTGACACTCGTTGTTCATAACGTGACATAATTGTGTTTCCAGATTAGTCATAGTTGCACACGCAGGGTAACGACGGTAAGGGTTCTAATAACAACGGTTTGGCCGATATAGCAGCAGAATATCATGTTCTGATTGGGAAGATCTGTGATATGAGCTAGGATATGATTCGTTTTATTAGCCCGTGTGTTACAAGCCGCCCACCTCCACATATAAAATGTATTGCAATGAGCCTGCAGTAAACATTGGAATGTAATAGCATTATATCCCAAATTGGATTAGTTAATCCAACTTATCAGTAAAGCTATGGTTTGATCAAATCGATCAAAATCATTCGTACACGGCGATCGTCAATCATAACGTACTGTGCGTTGTGATTACACGAAGTTGAGTGTAAAACCAATGATGATAAAGTGCTTTATGATTGTATGCATGAGCTGTAATCATGAATAATCATAACGTCTTTTAATCATTATCAGTTTTCGGACACATGCGCAAGTACAAGATGGCGGGGTTTCGCAACGCCTCTTGATTTTTCATAACTTTGAGAGGTTACTTTACCTCCCACTGTCCCCCCCCCGGTATTGCACAACCCATTGGGACGGACTTGGACTCATTTCGGGCCAGTGAAGCAGAGCGGAGACAGAGTGGTGACGACAGGAAGATCGGATCACGAATACCCACGTGGTCCGGACTTTGTGGATCCAGCTGAGAGACCTTCTGGAGAAGGCTGGACTTCCTTGACGCCACATCGCTACGTTTCCAATCTGAGGACAAGTCCTGATACAAAAGGACTATAATATTGTGAACTGAACTGAACATTCGTCATGTTTACGAAATACCAGGCGTAGAAAACGTGCTTTCTCTTCAATTGAAAGGTCTTAATTAAAATCTGACTCCAGCGCTTATATTTGTAACGGCCGTAAGAGAAGTTCTCGAAGTTTATATTTAGACTAATCAAGTCTTGTCCATCATGTAAGTTCGATCACATGATGGGGAGATTATCTGGATATTGTAGAAAGATCAGAGCATGGGTTTTATCGATTTATTTTATTTACTTTATTTTACCTGCTAATTATATTGCGCATTTGTTATCAAACTATTCAAATGCGCATGACAAGTGAAGATAAAGTATGATAAAGGAAAAGAAAATGTACAATTAGATCAATTTAAAATGTCAGGCAGTTCAGTTTTGTTCGCAATTGTATTTCACCTCATGAACCATTTTCATTCACCTGTATCCTCGCAATCCGTCATCTCATCAACAAGATGCTGTACAAAGGTTTTTTTTTTTTTTTTTTTTTTTTTTTTCCCTTCACGAAACTGATCTCCGTGTTAACTCGATATTCCTATAATAATGACGGCAATTCTAATATGAATAATTAGTTTAAAGTGCTGAAACCGCATTTTCTTGCTGGCACGGCTGTTCAAAATACACGTGGTAACGAATGTTCGTAGTTTTTCTTAGAAGGAAATCAGTCGAGCCTCCCCGCGCAAACCCCAAAGAAGGCAGAAATTCGTTTATTCTCATTTTCTCTGCTTCGTTCTTCGCGAAATCGCCTTCTCAAAATGGTGCAAACGCTGACGTGGTCCAAATATGAACCCGAACCCAGCTTCAGGTGTCGGGTTCGGTATATGATCTGTGGGTGTCGGCGTCAACCCTTCACGCTAGAACATGCACTGGGCCACAACTATTGCACCTAAAGTAGTCAAAAGAACTAACTATACAAACACTTTATTTGTGTTCAAAATTTCACATTGGGCAACGTTATTTAAAGACTCGCTATCTCAATAGAAGCATACAAGGCAGATGAGACGACCGAGAGGTGTGACGTCACAGCAAATTTCCCTTAAAGGGGCCAATACGTGCAAAGCATCGCAAATGAAAATGATAGAACGGAAAGCCCTTCACAGTACAATAGAAGCACAATTGCCAGCACCTTCTTTTATCGCCCATTCACGTATTATCGCTCACTTCCCACGTGATAAGGCGGCGGCCATTGTTATGACGGGGCCATTTTGTGTCTACCTCAAGGGTCGTTTTGTACGATTGGCCCTTCACGGACGATAGCCCTGCAGCGCCAAAATGATGCTTAAATGGCTTCCGCGGGGTGAAGACCTGTTGAAGGGTGATTCAATTGGAGAGGTCTTTGCTGTCTTCGAGGGGGTCGTTGGAGTTGCATGACTCATTGAAGACGGACGCAGGCCACACTGATAACGCTGTCATTGCACCTTCGTACACTGCGCATGCGTCAACTGTTGAATCGAGAAAAACTTGAGGGGCGATAAAAAGCGTTGTCATAAATTGCACCAATAGGAGAAAGTTATAAATGTTGTATATTATATAGGCCTAGTAAATAGAAGGACTAAATGCAGGGGTGGTATGCCGTATACCCAACCAGTTAAGAATAATGGGGCATCGAACTACTGACATCAATATATTCTGGATGTTGTAGGGTTGCAGTCGGGCAGTTGAAGCGATACGGATAATAGTGCTTTATTTCACTGATTTCGCAGTGTCCGGGAAAATGAGCGAGTCACAATATCAAGTATTCTTATCGCATAGAACTGCAGATGTTCCCTCAACACTATCGGCTGAAGCATTCTTTTCGGATACAGCATCAGTGTGCCTCTGCCTCTGCATATTCAAGTTGTCAACATGTGTAAGTTCATATGTTTTGGGTGATCAACTGATGACGAGTTTAATTGAGTTAAAAACTAAGACAAAGAGGTCACGAGGTGCTCGTCACCTTTTAGTACTTGACCAAGTGGCAAGTGGTATTTGCCAAAGAGAGCATGGCCACAACAAGAGATGATGCACCGGTGACGTCAGAGAGGCATGACCATTTGGCGCAGGCAGCAGAGCATTCGACTCACAAACAGAAGGTACTAATATATCGGTGACTTATACATTATTACAGTAATTTGCAGGTACATGTTACATTAAGTTTAAACGACTGTTTTTTATTCAAGAATTCCAGTTTATTTTTACAAAGTTGTTCAAAAGTCGTACAAGTTTTGTTATTACGTTGGCTATAATATAATAATTATATACATGCTATGCTTTAAAAATAAAGAATATACTAGTACTAGTGAGTCATCGATTAAAACATATCAAAAGATCAATTTATGCGATGAACTTGTGAAATAGCCAGCAATGTATATGTTATTATTTCATTTCGTAGGTGTGTCCGGTGAGGTGAAAATTGTGAAAGCATTCACGTGGCAATTCTACAAATGGATATGATCACCGCGAAGTGCAATGCGAGGGAATAACATCATTGAATGACGAATCCATGAATTAAGACGAATGAATACTATCACGCAAAAAACTCGTTTGAGTCGTTTTATTGTGAAAAGCACGGTTATAAATATTACCGCTCATATAACAAGATAACTCCCGATTACTCTTACAACAACTTCCGATTAAGGTGAACCCGTCAACAGTAAACTTTACTATACAGAACACGACTTCACCCAGAGCACATCAAAATAATCCAAATGTATAGCATGAAACAGAAGTTAGAATTTAAACTAGAGCTGCGATGAGTATTTCGAACAACGAAGTTCGAGTCCGGATGGATCCAAAGTCAGCCGAAATGGTTTTATTTGCCATTATGGACGATGATCGCCGCGCAAGATATTTATGATTGTTTTGTGTGCGACTTCAATAAAAATGGCATAACTGTGAATATTTTTCTCAATTAGAGGTATTTAGCTATCCGCTTTGAAGTCCAATGAAAAAGTATTATGACCGAATACGAAGCATTCTGATAAAAATAATGGCCACTGAAGGTAGACGACAAAAATTCTTGCGAAAAAAGCACACGTGGTTTGAAATACAGAATAACATACGTTTGAAATGGTTATAAGAAAACCACATAATGAATAATTGCGTCAATTGTATATAATTTAATGATAATACTTAGTAGTATTTGTCGCTTGTGGAATTTTTTTCGTTATGATTAATCGCAATATTGTCTCCATTGTTGCATGCTGTATGATGCATATAAAGTAAAGAACCTCTGGAAACGCTTGTATTGCATAAGAGAAGGGGATAACCTCGGTCCCGGGTTTGCCATCTAGCACGCATACCACGCACTTTTGTCGGCTGTGAGGAGCCGTGAAAGTCACAACCCAATCAGCGCAATTATGCAGAAGGTTCATCTGTTAATAACACACACCTAAGTTTCCGAGATTAATGAAGAATGAGAGATCTGGAGAATTCTTAACATATGTTCTCTCTTCGCGTAATGACGTAACGCCTGAAGCGAGATTTAATCACAGATTTTTTTTTTTTATGGAAATAAAACTATATTTATGAAGAATAACCATAAAATGTTTTCAGCTGCAAGTGCCCAACAGACGGGGCGTTTAATGGAGATGAAGTCGTCATGGGAGTTGTTCTCGATGAAATCACGCGACAGCGAAAAGCAAGATGGCTCTCACGAGATTTGAAGGACGTCGCCATGATGGGCGATAAATGGAGGATATGACCTTACGGGCACCAGATGTGATATCGCCAGAAAACGAGCATTGCTTTGAGTACGCGAAGACAGATGAGCGATTGTGTAACTTTTGCAATGTTTGAATTTAAATTGATTTATCAAGAATAACATGAATATTTTATAACCAGGAACATCAGGCTGATTGATCGGATCGGTGGCAGCGTCGGAGAAAGTGGGAATTGAGAGGGAAAGGGGTAGACTAAAGGCGGACGCTTAACCAAAGGGGCTGTTTAAGCCTCAAAGACACAGAACTGAAAGCAAAAATTATCAGATGTAAAGTGAAACTGAAACTCACAAAATTAGACAGAAAAAAAAAAAGCCAAATCCACGATGTTTTAGTCGAAGGGGCCAAAGGATAGCAGAAGAGGAGCTACCTGGAGAGCAATAAATATCGAATGTGTTTGTTTACCTGTGTCGATCGCTTTGTTGTTAGCCGCCAATTAATGGTTATTTACCGAACAAGCACAATGGCCATAATTCAATTACGAACACAGGAAACCGCGCTCATATTTTTATCCCCACAATCGTTAGTTTCGTATTTCACTTGCATAGAAATACGGAACATAAAAGGAGAGAATTTAGTGATGTCTCTGTCGTGATTATGGTACACTTTCCTTTATTTTATTTATAAGACTTATTGATCAATAATAAATTATTGTGCGAAACTGAGCCGCCACAAAAGACTAGCTCTACTTTATCGCCAGCTATGAATCATGATGCCGAGTCATCTTAAAGACTCTGTTTCGCATCCATACATCAATCGTTTTGTAAAGCGAATCATGAATGTTTCAAGCGCGGAGTAATATCCGCGATGATCGTTAGTTGCACGCAAAATAGATCCCCCGCGACCTGACATCCGGGTGCCGTGTAAAAAGGCTCTGATGGCGAATGATCACGTGATCAATAGATAATCCTTTCTTTTCTTTTATTAAAGAGTTCTCTTTCATGGGGAATAAAGCAGGATGGATTGGTTGGGCACGAAAACTTGACGTCTATGTATCAGCTTTAATGACCGTTTATCGATGTTCCTGGAAAGGGAACTGAATTGTCGTCGCTAATTCGCTTTTGTGTTGTACGCGAGGCCGCCATTTTGAATATTTAAATATACCCACTTCCGGTTCTATAACTCAGGGATTATAGTAAAGACGATTCGTTTGCATTGAAGAGGTGTGTGACTATGGAACCCACATATAATCCGCTTCCTCTTCTTGGTTCTCCGCGTATTATGTAACAGTAGTTCTTTTCAACATATATTACGTCTTTTTATGTCTTTTTTTTTTTTTTTTTTTTTTTTTGTCTTTTTATGGTGGGGTCATTGGTGCATGTGACATAGGATGTGTAACAAAACTTCAAAATAGTTTTTTTTTATCAAGACACCAAACTATAAATCTCCAAAAATAGAAAATGTTCTCTATATATACCACTGCTTAGACGAGAATGAATCGTGCGAACTTGATTCTGATGTCTTACTGTATGCTGGTACTAGTATTCTATGGGTATCTATCTCTCTGTACTAGTATTCTATGGGTATCTATCTCTCTGTACTAGTATTCTGGATTTCTCTCTCTGTACTAGTATTCTATGGGTATTTCTCTCTCTGTACCTGAGATTCCCCTGCCCCCGACCATGCATGCATAACACATGCAATCCATGCATCCACATTGAGTGACGTCATGAAAATGAGTAGAGAGATGTACACAGCTTTCAAAAGAAAATGGCGGCATATTAGCTGAACTGACGCTTGCTCCGTCTGTGTATTCTGCATTCCGTGTATAGCACAGCTCTCTGACTGTGAGTCTGACATAACATGTTGCTTTAGAATTTTCGGAGAAAGATATTCATATACGTTTTGCTTGTTTGTTCAATTGTTTGCTATTGTGGTATTGTTTTTTCTTGGAGGAGTGAAGCCATTTCACGGGGAATCATAACGCCACAGTTTAATGACACACTTGCATCAATCTAATCATAACGCATTTCTCGCGTTCTCTATATGGGGCGACGTTACAGGTACTACTTTATTATCTTTGTGACCATGCGTCTTGGTGACTGTTTCCACAACGCGAAAAGTGTCCATTTCTGCCACCCATGCGCCTCATAAGACTCACCTGGTACAGGTACCAAAACATGAGTACTCTGGTACTGCACGTAGAAATAGTAACATAGCACCTCGTTGACTCAGTAACAGCCCGGTGTATTTGAAGTCCAGAGGTTGGAGGTATGGCTTCCCCACGTAGCCTAATAATGAACACTTGAAATGTAAATATGTACATTATTGATACTAAATGTATTGCATAATATTCCATCAATCATAGTAATGGTATAATTTACATTTAGTCGTTTCACCTTTGATAAAACGATAACAACAACATCAGTCTATTGCGCTAGGCTGGTCGCGAAGCAAAAACACAAAACACAAAACATTATGCAACCTGTTTCGCCAGCAACTTTCAACTTCAAAACCGAGGAGTGACTTTTCGATTTGAAACACTGACAACAGTTCTACAAATTCATGTAATTATAATTAAATATAATTATCAGGAATTGATCTCAGGGGCCGCCATATTATACCACATTTGGCGTGTCATGACTGACGATCAATTATTAACATACCGCCACTCTGTATTTGCGTTACGTCATAAAATGACGTAATAGGCGATTTGAATCATCTTCGATGTCATCGGTGTTTACTACACTCCATAGGGGAGGTAAGAGGAGGCGGAGGAGGAGGAGGTGGAGGAGAATGACAAGGGAAGAGGAGGTAGAGGCCCTCATCACAAAGGAGTCATAGGTCAAGAGATAAAATCTAATTAAGAGTTAAACATGCTAAATTAAAGCATTCGACTATTGTGACCATTGTGAGTAAAACATCATCTGTAGTTGAATGAAAACATGACAGGACAATTGAACCAACATCTTTTGAACGATGGCAGATTGTGTTTTCGTTAACGACGTAGTGACAGGGTCGCTTTGTCAACTACAAAACCGTGTTCACACTTTCTTTCTTTGAAGGGGCGGACGAATACATAGGGGATGTTCTTTTATCCGCCTGCCCCATTACTGTCGAGTATCATTGCGCAAGGAGGAGTAATTCTGTCTCTAATTGATCGTTAAAGTCTCTGGTATGCCCCTCAGCGATCGGATCTCCCCCGAAGTGATTATACTGCTTCGTATTGTTCTGTGTTATAATGGAGAGAGTTTTGTATCTTGATGAATTTTCACACATGTCCACAAAAATCAAATAATTTTGTTTCCACTAGAAACAGAAAACAAATTAATACAAAATTCCATTGCGAGATCAATTTCGTGACCCTGTCGTGATATTCGTGACAACACGGAAGGGGAGATCCAGGGGCACACCACAAAATGACGTCATTGCAACGATATCAATGCATCATTGATCACTTCCCGATCATTCGATAACTGATTTTTACAACGCTGGATTTCTTACGATGGTTTTGTGCCTGTTGTTATGAGCGGAATTATGAGGCAGTTACGTCATAATCGATGTGAATGCACATCCAGGGCATCATTTCCATTTCGTCACGCCATGCTGAAGATGCAGCCTGCATGGTTGGGGGCTGATCTCTGTCATATTCATGTCTCATGTGTATATATATAATTATAATTTAGCGTTATTGCCGATTAGAGATTGAGATTTTGGTGGTTTTGAATTAACCTTACAATCATACCAATGGCGCGTTCAATGGATCTTGTATACACGACTGATAAAGTGTACCCACAGACACACGTTTGTGTATGCGGTGTTTTAGCTTTTTTACATGATTATTGGATGACAATAACATTATTATTTTCGGGTGTACGTTTCCCAAGTATCGTGCAATACATTCAAAGCTGCTCTTTGCATCCAAATGTCTTTCATGTGATATATTTAGCACATTTTTACGTGATAATTAACATTTCAGATTAAACACCATAGATATATCTTTTTGGGATGTCTTGTAGACTTTTATTCTGATTTTATCACGCATGCATTGTTCTCTATTAGTCTCTGTTGCGTATGGAAATATGCGTAATACATTTTTTTGTGATAGTTTGTCATATAGCCACGAAAAGTATAGTTATAGGCTAGTTTTAATTTATTTCACATATGTAATTGTATTTATAAGTTAACTTTAATTTATTTCACATATGTAATTGTATTTTTAAGTTAACTTTAATTTATTTCATGCTAATTTATTTCATGTATATAATTACATTTATAGGTTAACTTTAATAAATTTCATGTTAATTTATTTCATGTACAGTATATTAATTTAATTCATTTATCAAATCGAAGAACAAGTTTTCTCGTCAACAAATTGCAGCAAGGAAGTGCGAACCGATAACGAATATGGATAGCTCAACGTGTTGTTTGAAGATTTTCTTATATTTCAAAGTACACCTTAATTAAGCAATCAAACCTACAGGTAAGACCGCCCAATGATAGCCACGGGGCAGATTTCGTATCGCTTTGTGAGGCATGAATAGGCACACTTCAGGCCACCTCCAATCAGAGCCAGGCAAGCCTATAATCAAGCATCAGCTACTTTGCATGAATTCAAGGCAGGATTACATGAAGTTCTTTGTTTATAAATGACATCCACTTACTTACATCCGCTACCTGATCTGCATAAACCTTTGATCTATAACATCATTTGTTTATTGCGGGTAGTAATGGGTGGATAGCATTGAGATTCTCTTATATTACTGCTCATCGGATACAGCGCTTTAGGGCGGCGCCGTTGTGAACAGGATGTGATGCAATGGAACAAAATGGCGGATAAATGCGCTCATTGTGTAATTTAAACGTTTAAAGGTGTGTTTAACTATTCTTGAATTATTCCGAGGGATTTTTGTTATTTGTTGTTGATAACCTTTTAAAGCCACCCGCTTGTTAGCGACCTTTGACCTGAGACTTCAAAGGGTCAAATGATAACATTGTTAATTGGACGTTCGAACCTCTACCTAGCAAGAGGTGAGAATGCAGGTGTTGTTTCCGCTCATGCCCATTAAAATACTTTTTCTTTCAGTAGGAAAGTTTTTAATCAGAGTGTGGAAATATACAAGTTGCGGCATTGGCGATGAGATCTGTTATACTGCAAATTCTATACTATATAGTAACTCAATGAATGTGAACAAGCATTGATTCAAGTAGTTTGGGCAATGGTGTTAATGTTTAATGTGCACAAAGCTTAAGTATTTCAACTGAATCCTCAGCTTAAATTTGTTGTACATATACTTGAATTTGTTTATATGTAAATATTTCAATAATTCAAATATAAAGCAAGTGAAAACGAAAGATTTTGTTCAAGAACGTTTAAGATAAGATCAAGACGACTTCCTTAATGGTGTAATATGCTAATGAGGGAAGGGTAATTAGAATAATTAGAGGGACTCGTCTTACAAGGTCTTATAATGGTCCAACAGGGCGAACCAGCATCGGTAGAGGGCGCCCCTGATAACATCAGAGGGTGTAAACGCCAGAGGTAAGGTGGCGATAACTTCGCATTGATACACGACGGAGTGGAAGAACAACAACAAACAGACTTTCGTCTTCATGCCAGTGTGCAGGGCGGGAAATAAAATAACATACCTCTAAGCTTATTTTCTACAATGTAGTTGGATTATACATACATGTAAATCACCGCAGCAGATTGGTCCGAATTGGCCTCGAATCCCAAAATGAAATGTTCCTGCATGGTCATTCTTGCCATCGACCATTTCCTTTGTAGACTCCGACTTTTGTTCCATTTTTCATGTTCGCACATCTCGTTCTATTGCAAAATAGTTCTACTCACTTGCTTCCTGTCTCTCACTCTTTCATTGGATATAATTAATTATATGCGTAGAAAATATAGTCTTGACTACAGAATGTTGTATTGGAATAATTTTATTGAAATTGGTTGAGAGAAATGATGAAGAATGATTGGAGAAAAAGAAGTAACGAATTTAGTGAAATATATACAATCAACATGCTAATTAAGTACACGGTGCACAAATAAGTTAAGTACATAATTTGAAGTAATAAAAATGAGTATTCGTGAAGCTAACTCTATCACAGAAAACGCATGAATATATTAATAAATGAAACATACGCGTGAGATTCGTTATAATATTCAGCAGTTCCAACATCACACAGTATGCAGTTACCAGTGTGATTATTCATTAATACGCAAACAAAATGGCGGATGAGGCAGTCAACGGTTTAAGCACTGAGTAATAAAGTCATGACTTGGAATCGACGTCTTCGTAGGGTTTAAAGAGCCTCTTTGTGGTCGAGGGCGTGGTTTGCGGCGGTGACGTAGACCCAGGTGATGACGTCACTGGATGCTGTGTACCTCCAACGAAAATCGGGAGTGAAGTACTGGAGAGATCGGCGGGCGATGTGCTGCATCGGCTGCTGTGAGGAGAGCTCTGGCCTCCGCCCAGCATCTCGGGCGGACTGCGCGGCGCAGGCTCCGTCGATCGGAACATGGGCGGCAGAGCATCGGCGGGGTGGCCGCGGGGTCGCATCGGCATCGGGTACGGGCTGTATCCGGCGGCGGCCCTCTGCAGCCCCATGCTGGCGTAGTAAGCGAACGGCGACGAAGTGCATGCTGCTGCTGCTGCTGCAGGGGCGACGGGCGGTGGCGGGCAGGCGACGGCGGGGGGAGCTTGCGGTCCTCCAGGGTACGGGAACTGCGACAGGGCGCTCATGAGGTAAGCGTAGACGGCGGGGTCCGCTGCAGCCGCCAATCCGTAGGGCCAGGCCATGGCCAGCCGCTGCCGCTTGTCCTTCATGCGCCTGTTCTGGAACCACACCTAACAAAGCAACAAGTTGAGAAGAGGTCGGCTGAGCAGGGCGCTTCACATACCTTGATGGTCGACTCTGGCAGGTTGAGCGACGCGGCCAGTTCGCACCTGCGAGGGCGAGACACGTAGTTCTCCTTGAGGAACTCTCGCTCCAGTCTGCCGAGCTGTTCGCGGGTGAACGCGGTTCGATATCGACGGATTCCATTGTCGTCCACCGCAGACGAATTGTTGCCTCCTCCAGAGGATGCTGCGAAGAGAGATGATGGTTAAGAAGAGGTGATGCTGGATATGATGCTCACGGAATTACACCACTTTGATGCATGTTAATTATGTGGGTCATTAACACCTGATAATTCCCAGTGGAAGGGTTAATTACACGTCATTAATCACCTGGTTTGAGTCCCAATTGAGTCATTAACCACCCTTTGATCTCTGCCGCTCTGTTTATTTGCAACCAATGACCACAACATGTACTAATCGATTGTATATTGTATCTAAGTCATGTGGTTACATAATTAAAGTTGAAATATTCGCGCTATAATTGAAATAGAAATAGAATCCATGCTATTTATATTGCTCCAGGAATACTAGTACCGGAGACTACAAATCAAGTACTCACCAAGTTCATCTCCATGCATGACGTCATCGTCGTCATCAGCGTCTCTCATTTGGTTGGGCGACGTCGTCGGGGAAGAACGCGGGTGCATCCCGGGTTGCTCGGCCGGCCAGAAGCCTCGTGCGTGCGGCGCCGGTTGCGGGGAGGAAGCGAAGGGCCGGTGGATGCCTCGAGGCAGGGAATCCGAGGCCTTGTCGGAGGCAGACTCCATCGTGATCATGTTGAACTGAGTTGTATTCCGAGTTTCAGCTTGAAGTGAAGATCTCAACGCTCTGCCACCGTCTTTTCAAGCCTGGAGAGCAGTGGGCGGGGCTTAGGGTCATTAATTATTCATGAGCTGACCAATCAGCGGCGCTCGTAGATTTAAGTGGTTAACCACGCCCTTATCCTCCCACGACACGCGCTGTGCGTCAATTAGAGGCTCTCATGTTTTAATGATAAAATTACCACGAAAAAAAAGTTGGTAAGTAAATACGGAAGTGCAAAGTTATAAATTAGTCACAACGATCTGCATAATTTATGCATTTGACGTACGTACCTGAACACTGATATGATATCACTCTGTAAATACATTAATACAACTATTCTTATCAGATTGTATTTCCTGGTGCATGTTCATTTCAAAGATGAGCTGAAAGTGGGTCAAGAAAGGTTATCGCCTTATCAACGAAAGAGGGAGCGAAAATGACAAGTCTGGAAAAGCACCTTCAAAACCTGCTTGTACTGAAGTATCCAGCAGACATTAAATTTGCATTAGTAAAATACTTCACAAACAACTTCAAAAGCATGAAGAGGCTGCAGTTGGAAAGTTAAAGTTGTACCGTGCTATCATAATACAAGTAAACTACATTGACGTCACCATTATGCAAATGAGCAGTTAATGAATATGCTGATGACACTGCAGTAGAAGTTCGGCGAAACAGAAGCACTCAGATGACCCACTCAGCTTCCTCTTCTTCCGACTTCTGTGGCGACGGATCAAAGGATGTGATTCTTGATCTTCAAGTACGGAATTGCATGTAGCAATGCACCTGATGACCTTCGATTGGTGCCGTTTATGGCTGTGGCAGCAAAAGGCCAGCAGCTGACCAATGACACAGATGTATACCAGGGCAGTGTATACATGGATACAATTATACAAGTACTTGATGCATGGATGTTGAATTATACACTGGGTGTCATTGAGTGCAGTGTATCCATTTCTATGCAGAATCAAGCACCGAGTGCACTTTTAATTGTGGTTATAATCTTTAATGCGACGCTTTTCTTTGATCTCCGCCTCGTTTTACTTATCTATTCTGCTCGGCGTTGCTCTTCTTCTAACCATAAACTGACATCAATGCTCATCTGAGTCCGCTCAGTGCTTGCAGGAAAAACACCGTCGAATTTTATTGCGCTCCGTTCGATTTCACTGCATGTTTATTAGTAAAATAGTTTGCATGTATATTTAACCATATGGAACACTGTACAACTTTTGCATGTTTCAAAGAAGGATCGATGAGGAGAGGAGGAGGAGGAGGAGGTGAAAAATGGGAATGATGTGATTTACCTTACTTAAATTGCATTAATTATCGTTTAACTGTTGAGGTAACCTAACCAAATGTGATTAAATAACACATAAAAACATGTTTTAATACGCTGAGCATGTTATTCGTTTGATCTTCTCTTACCCCCATAACTTCATTTATGGGAAAATCAAGCACACATTCTGGCAAAACCAATAGGTGAAACTGAATCGATTTAATTACTCTTTTTAATTACCTTACTATGTTATAAAATGTAATGCCTTTATTTACCTTCGCATTCCCGCTTAACTTTGAGACCAGATCAAAGTTCCGATGTTATTGATGTTACGTAACTCGTTTCATTTACCACCATCCCGTCCTGTCTTAATTATTACATAATCAACGGATTTCTGTTTCGCCTGTGGATGATTTGAGGTCCTAAATCTTGATTAATAGTGCACACCTGAGAATTTTGTTCGAGCTGAATGTGGGGAATGTATATCTTGTTCGGCATATTTTATTGCGTTCTGTCATTACGTAATTTCGTGGTGTGTATCATTGTCACAATCTAGACACACGCCCATGGGGTTAATGCCATTTCTATTGTGAGCGATATTACGTCGATTTCGCCGGTATGACATTACACTTACTGCTGGGTTTGTGAATACTTTGTAGTCTGTGCTGCATGTGCATATACACTAATTCGCAAAATGTTTTGAAGGAATGGTGGTCCATAATTAATTATGTTGTATAAATTAATCACCCTGTATAATCTAGTATCTATATATATATAGGCATCGGAATACATGTATCTTTCCCAAAGGTGGGCGAAGTGCATAAAAATTTCATAATCAGCTAATCGAACTAGTTGTCTTGTTAACCGCAGTGTAGATATAGATAGATAGATTTATTCGACAAGGGTCAGGAGACATACAAAGTTCATAACTGAACGTAACATATGTATGCCACCAAATGAGTGAGATTATCATGATGGTAATACAATACAAAAATAATACAAACATAGTACAGTAAAGTTATAAAATTACAAAAGAAATAGAAATTGTTAAAGAAAGTACTGAAAACAGGGTAAACATATGAGTGAGACACAAAACGGTTAAAGAATAAAGAGCGGGGATAGAGCTAGAGGAACTAGGAGGACTAATCAAATAGGAAAGAGAAGAAAAAGTGTAAGAGTAGCTAGGGTGTTTTACATAGGAATAAGATCTTGTAGTTGCCCTACAATAGATATAGGCATTTTGATTCATATTGATATTCATACAAATGCGCCGTATTCCTGTTGCGTTTGGAGTAAATGTATCTTATGCTGTTGAAGCCCTGCTGTAAAATACTTTTGCGATATATTTTATATCAACGGTAAAATTTGCTTCATTTATTTTATCAGTACTCGCAAATAATTCTCACGTATAGCATTCATGTCGCGAGTATAGTTTCATGCATTGTCATGGCAACTCGTATGTATGGGTTAGTATATATTATACATAATTATATGCTAGTGGGGGTACTTCTCTTTAGTTTTATAATAATTTCAAATCCACAAACTATCCTTATGTTATATATTTAGACTCATCTCAGAGCGAGAGACCATTCAGTTGAAATTATCTTCTGACCTCTATACTGCTGTCTTCATATCGCACCGGCCAGCCGCTTTGATTGAGTGGTCAAACGTAAAACAATATTCTTCTGGTCAAATTACTCAATTACTTAACCACTCTGAACAAAAAGATCGACGTGCGCGCTTTTTGTCTTAAGTGCACAAAAGGTCGCAAACCACCATTCAATGTTCTTGCACATCACATCTTGCACATCAGTACTTTTGACTCAACATTTGGATTGCATTATGCGAATAGTATTGCTCCCTTAACGCGAATAATGAAAATCTAGAATTATTTTCCAGATATACATTGAAAATGTGCATTTGTGTTTGATGTAAAATACATGAATACTGTTGCCGACCGCCCAGGGTCCACTCAATTGATGACGTATCGATCACGTGGCACGCACGGTTTCATTTTGAAAAGACGCCGGACTCGTGACATGCAATGCTCCGAGGCCTTAAGATCGATGAAGAATTGAGAAAGTCGAAAAAGCATTGTTCGCGAAATGAGTTGATGAATTTGCGATATCGCGTTTGGCTGCCATAGTGAGCGATAAATGGGCATTATTCGCTGTTGCTTCCATGATGAATGCCCGGATGTTCGCCCTTTTATATCGAAATCGACAAAAAGCGGAAGTGTCATGCATATTCATGAGCTCATTAGTCAATGCATCATCTGAGGAGGACTAGTTTTTTTTTTTATCGCTTTGATTGAGTTTTGTTTGTGTTCAGCTGCTTCGAGTGATATTGTCATAACGGCAGCCGATGTTGTGATTTGCAACACGGAGGCCGACTTCTCTGGAGATATAAAACATACACGAAAAATAATGAACTCTGAACTTCACTTTTATTCACTTCAATTTGGATTTCATATATTACAAGTAATCAAATCGAACGATTTTCTTCTATTTATTTGTTTTCATCATCTCCGAATCATCTCAATTGAGTGGCTCTCCTACTTGTATTGTCTTGCAGTTCTATCATTGTCATCTTTACTATCGATCCGAATAATTAAAAGTATTTTTCACTAACACCCACCAACATTCAGCAATTTGCTATAGACAAGCAACTAAAACTCACTGAATTATTATTAATGATTTACACACAACATGATTAAACTGAATTTATGGAACTAATTTATTCTTATTTTTTTAATTTTTTTTTTTTTATAGTAAACTTGATGGATTGAATTGTTTCATGAGTCTTCGTGGCATGAGGAATAAAACTCGTGGAATCGATCGTATGTGGACTTTGAAGTGAATGTTCGAATCGGAGTGAGAGTACTCGCCATCCGACTGCTGAATGTCTCATCGGCGGGTTCAGTGCTTTAGTCTATATGTACACATACTTCATCTGCTGAACATGTGAGGTGCATGCTGTTGCTATATGTCCTGCATATTTTCACGCAATAGAGATTTCCAATTACGCAACCAGATCGGACGAACCCACACCGTCGAAAAAAAGTTCAGAACGGTTAATCGGCGGCGCTACTCAAGATGCACACGCAGTATAATGCAATCAAACACGTACTATAGCTCAACTTAATGAATCAACGAAGTGGATATTGCGTATGATCAAGCCGTCCATTATGAACAATGAAAGTCCGGAGTGTGACGTCACAACGTTCAACAACTTTATCAGGGATGATGTATGACGTCATAAATTATGAAAACGGATTCTAATGAAGTTCTTTTGAATGAACTCACACGGAGCAGTATATTTATAAATATATAGAAAGATCCTGGTGTGGAATGACCCCAAAAAAATTATGTAACCCCAAAAGAGGGGTAACATGCCCCTGTACTTTGATCATTATGTATGCTGCCTCCCACCTGAACACTGGCTAGATAACTTGGCAAAAGACCAATACTTTTGACTATTACGTAAGACTTTCTAGAGTTGAACGAACTGTCAGTTTTAATTAGTTATCAGCATGGAATCAGAAAATTCTGATCAAAGTGTGTAGCCCTCCTCTTGAGCAGTGAAATGCACAAAGGTTTTATGAATTATACAGTTACTAGACATTGCAACACTGGGCGAACAAGTAATGTTAGTAAACATACATCAATTATGCATGTGATTTGCATGCATAATGAATACGTGTACATAAAACGGCCAATGTTTGATGGTAACTTTTGAGTTCACAAGCAGGATTTGTTTGGTGTCATAATCATATTGATCGAAGAAAAAAAAAATCTTGGGATTCATTTTATGCATTTACTTCACATAGATTTCCATTCGTCTGGATTGCTTTGAGGTATAATAAGTTAATTTTTAATTAGGATAATGATTCAGAAAATAATAATTTCTAATTATGGTTATGATAGCTTTATATACTAGTACTTTTATACAGTTTTTTCTACGCATCTAGATACACGCGTACTTAGAATGATAACACGCGGTAATGGAGTGAGCTGAGAGCAGCTAATGAATTTATGGAGCACCCTGTACTCAGGAAGCATAGAGCGGCTGTGTGACGTCATTCAATTTCAATTACAATCATGATAAACATTTTCTTCCGGGAAAGCGCTGTCGATGTATTTTATCAAATTCAAACCAGAAAGAAATAAACCGATCCTGACAGCATGCATAATGCTAATGTGCTTTTATGATTTATCCATCTCTTTTCTATTTGATTTATCCATTTCTTTCAAGAGCCACGTCCAGTCTGATAGCGAAATGAAAGCGTTGATTTCTCCGCTATTGCTAAGCTAATGGAGTAGGCAGTGTATTATCGCCCACTGCTGAATCGTTGCAACCGGATGCTGTGACAATGCTTTCAACCGTATGGATGTGCACTTGAAACATGTTGTGACAGTTGAACATCATTATATGACCACGTGATGCATCGCCTGCTCTCAGAACTCCGCGATTTGCAGATCAAAAGCGGAGAAGAGAGTGTTTGTTGTAGAAACAGAAGAATTATTCTGCTGTCGTCGGCATTAATCCAGGAGTATTTATGTTTCGCACTTGATGCATCAACCTTCGCCCTAAGTGCAATGCAATTGAGTTTATGTAACTCTATTGAAAGCATAATTCCGTCTTAATTTTGTGTTTATGCAAGCCTATGTCACGGGGCCAGGGGCGTGGACTTAAAATAATTTCAAGAATGTCTCTAAGGACAAATAACAAAAACCCAAATAATCTTAGATTAAGAGCTCTGTTGACAAATTATGCATGCTTAGATGTGCTCAAGTGCTTGAGTAAGATGTTTGCAACATTGAGACTTGCACGAGGCTGAGATACGGGATGCATCATGGAAGGTTATTGCTGTGATTAATTGCTATGCACCGCACGCTGTATATATTACACACCACAGACATCCACCGTCTTGTACAAGGTCCATGAGGCTAACTTATTAGGCGCATCATGATACCTAGGAGCATTCCATATGACATGCATCCAATTCAGGAGTATTTGTATCTGATGACATTGACATTTGGATGTGGCGGGCAGTGCGCTTGCAAACACGTCCATCATTCCAAAAGCACTTGAGCCCCACTGCCGTCGCGAACAAAACCTGTGCACCTCCAATTGCCACGCTGAAGAGAACGCTGCTCAATTAAGCGGCGTTAAATCGTTCCCGTGGGTGCTATAGCAACGGAGTGTGTTGCCAGGCGATAAGATGTCTTCATTTACCTCGCTGACTGATGGCTGTGAATCCCTACACCGAGCCGCTTCACTCAGCACTGACGGCGGAGATCCTTGCGCTTGACAAAATAGTTCTTGGGATCAAGTGACGTTGGTTGCCGGGCGACGAAAGTCATTCTCCCACGTGATTACCGCTCAACGAAGAGCGATGAATGGCTTGAATTATTCACGAAGTGAGCGAATTGGGGAGATGTTGCGGGTTTTTTAGGGAATCAGTTTTTCCAAATTCCATTCTGTCTCCCATCTTCTTCTTTTTTTTTTTTCTATTTTGGTAGATTTTTTTTCTGAGTTCAGATAGGTAGCCAATTGATTGATTAATCAATTGATTCCATCGACCGGAACCGGATATGCTTAATAACAGGATCAGTGGACGCGGCAGAAGGCAAATGACGTCATTATGCCATGGTTGCCAAAAGCGATGTCGCTGTGCTTTTATGGAACGCCAGAAGGGGTGGTGATGCGCTTGTCATTTCTCCATTATGACATGAGCAATGAGTGAGCTGAAGGCCTAAAAATTATAACACGAAATGAACGATTTCGGAGGAATTAAAATAAAATAAAAATTGAAATAAAGAGAGAGAGATAGAAACATAATTCCTGTATGCTGTCAAAATCCCTGTTTACTCAACACGACTCTGACGAAAATGAATGACTTAAACCCGTGTTAGACGTAGTAAATCAAGTAGTCAGCGAACATTACATAACAAATTGCACAAACAATTGAAAATATAAATTATGACAAATATATCGAATAAGATTATCTCCAAATCATGACACCAAATCCTCCGACTGCACGGACAATGCATCTCTGGAAATGAACCAATTTGATAACATCATCGGTGAGATAATTATACCTTGATTAGGCAATTATCTACAATGTAATTTGAAACATTAACTCGTAGAACACTTTTCCACAAAACACGGGTCTTAACTGAATGAATTATCAACGACGTTCTCCTCGAATACAAAATTATGTATATAGCGTGGTCCACAGTATCAAACGCGTTTGACAAATCTAGAAATAATAGCATTGAGGCCATCTGTCAGTGGATATATACTAATGATTTGTGATGCACGCGTGGTGCCTGCAGCCGTCCATCATCACCTGTGATCACGTGATCATCACAGTGTTTGGGGCCTGAGGGATCATCGTAATTATACCTGCAGTATAGAGTTGTTACCTTGCTTAATGTTTCCATCATCTGTCCGTGCTTGGTCGGCGGACATTTGAAACTTTCAAGTAATTACTTCATTTACTTGCGAATTCATGACTTGCACAGCGGGCGATTCACTGAATGCTCGTCTAGCTGCCTGCTGAGTCATAGAGTGCTTCTGATATAACAAAAGATGCTTCATTATTATTCATGTTGTATCGCTATATTGAGTTCAATGATTCTCGTCGTATTCTATACATAACAATTATTCTTCTTTTAACCCATAATTCACTGCGTAGTATTCAAACGCATATAGTTATGAAACAACCTTCGAATCAGCTGGCAACACAGTATAGTTGTACATAAATTTAATACAGGGTGGCTCACGTATTAGCAACCCCACAATGACTGATCCCACTCTCCATCCACACAACTCTCGACTCAGCATCCTCATCCAACTCAGCCTCCCACATTCCGCTCCCTCTTCATCTCCCCTTCCTCCATGATTGACGGAGATAAGTTTGTCGCGAGCCAAGTGATGAAGTGTGTCTCGAGAGCCAGAAGCAGCAGCAGGAGGACTAGCAAGTAATTACTTGCAAGAGGGTCATCACACAGCCATACCATCAATAAATAATGAGTACAGGGCATCATTTTGGCTTTTGGCTGCGGGAGGGTCGACACCCTTGCGTCGTTACACCGTGCAGACCCTCAGGGCCGATTCGTCATTTAGAACTCAAAGAAAATGATGGAAACGAAATGCATTGGGAAGAGGGAGGCGGGACTGGCGCACTTTTGGGCGGGTAGGGAGGGGATTATAAATTATACTGTATATAATAACATTGAATTGCATCATCGTAAACTTGAGGGCTGTAATTAAAGGGCTGGTTTTTCCAGGGAGCTGATTTTCGTAATGATATCCATCTGCGCGCGTTGTTTGTGTTCTGTTTGGGGACCTCGCTACGTCATTAGCCACTTTGATGACGTCACAGAACAGAACAGACGCGGAGATCGCTGCTGATGCAAGAGTCCTGGGATTTGAGACTGCAGGGAATCCAGATATATTTGTTGCTGAGCAACGCGTCTGCGGAGGGATATCACTGATGTCAATCTACGCATGCGTCACTTTAAAGGGTCAGGGGTCATCTGCGCTGTAGATCGGCTGTTAATAGATGAGAATCGAAGGATCATCGGTCGAGTTCACCCGTGAATATCAATGAGGCAGAATTTGACATCGACAGAGATATTTCTATAACAGTCAATTGTGTGAAATGATAACTACATTCTGATTGGTGAATGGTTGCTAGCCAACGCAACTAATTTCACACTCTTGCTGCATTTGATTCAACCGGTTGATATATTTTCATAGTACATAACTATAGAATGCTGTGAATATTCTTACCTATGAACTACAATTGTAATCTACACATTATTGTTTGGGCTCACGTGTCAGCAGTTAGAGCTATCATTTAGCAGGACGACGCGCACTTAACAATTAAACACTGAAGTTTATGCGACGGAATGAACACCGCGAAGGTTGCCTGTGGGGGTCGATCAATCCCCCCTCCCCCCAATTCCTGCTCCTCCGCGGGGGCCGCAATCCGAATTGGTTACTTATCATTCAATCACGACTGGCCAATGCAATCTAAGCACTGTCCATTTCGCAGTGTTCATTAAGAAAGTAAATCGCTGTCGATCTCGGATTTTCGTAATTGAGTCGCCCGATAGCATCTCCCGGCAATTTCAGCAAGCGCTCCTTTGGGGCAACGCTGGGGGCACATGAATACTCATCATGACATAGAAACCCGCTTCGGTCAGATAGTTGCCTAGCAACCGTTGCTATGATGACATCGAATGTTGATGGACGAGATGGACAATTTGGGTGTCTTGATGGTGTATGGGGCATCGCTTCTTATATTCCTTTTTAAAAGGTGATTGTTGCTCTTGACGTCACGCGATCTGTTGATGTATAGCAGGGGGTTAAGTGGGCGATATTGAACGATGATCCGAGCAGTAAGGGTGCGTGCGCAGATTGTACATGAAATCGCTGCTTTCCATGCGGACGACGATCATTCGCTGTCTGAGCATCGCTTCTTTGTTGAGGCAAAGAATGCCTCTTCGCCGATCGATGCCTTCATCGCCACGGTGCGTGATCTCTAATTGATCCTCGGATGCTGCTCTCGCGGTGTCCATGTCGTGGTCAGCATGCTGTCCATTTCATCCGCCAACGAGGTCATCGCATCACAGGTCAGCGTTTACCACACCCCAAGCTGAGCTGCCTAAATCTTCACCGGAGGAGGTTAAATTGTGGTGCAGTGGAATCTATGCTCGCGAAATCGCAGCACCCAGGATCGACTGTTGCAGCATTCAACAGTCATGGCATTTTATTAATCATTCGTAACAAAACACTCTGCGCCGATGCTCAATGGCACGCATGCGCAAAGACTCCAATGGCAGGATCTTCAATAAAAGGCACTTTGCGTTGAGCCTCATTGAGGCCATTCACAGCGCTGCAGGGTCGAGAATGTATGCAGTCACGATATAACAGAAACAGAAAGCAAAGGGAAGGGAAGAGGAGCTGGTGGGGGTGGAGGAGGTGGAGGAGGAGAACATCCTGGAAGGGAAAGAAGATATCATACGTAGATGCGTACAATATCCAGAAGAATGTATATAAACACCGACGAGTGAAAATGCACCGGCTATTATTATATGTTAAATCTTTGCACTGTAGTTTCAGCAGTTTGCTTTCGGTCGTTGATCCTAATGCTTCATGTAATGATGGTCTCTAATCAGGTGACAGCTTTTCAATTATGCACGTGATACACAAATGGACCATGTCGGCCTCATTATTCTAAACATCTTCACAAGAACCAACCTCTTCCTCCCGAGATACTCGATCTATAAATACTTCAAGGATGGTAAAAAGGTTACAGGCGATAATTCTCCCTCGAGATTTGAAAGCTCAGGTTTTATGACAAACCAGGTGTGTGGTGCTACCTGTTATCGGCGCTAATGAGGGCTCTGGTTTTGAGGCAATTTATTTTGAAAACTATCTGTGATGTTCATAAATGTTAGCTTGTCTTTGTGTACGCTTTATAAGATTTTAGACAAAATTGTTCGTGTTTACAGTACATTGTGAAATGTAGACGCGCGAAAAAGCAACTTGAAGGTCATAGGTCATTGTAATATTTGTCTTTCACTCAATTGTAATTTAATAATTTATATTAACTTATAGATATAGATGATTTGGAGGAAGAGTATAGAGGAAATGAACTATGTTTTAAGTGCATGCTTACAGGGTGGCCCAAACAGTAGCTTATCGGTCCCATGTTAAATTTTCAAGAAGAACAGCAAAAAGTTATAAAACTGCGCTAAAGTTACTAGCGAGGCATGAACCCCTGAACGAAGTATCAAATATTCGATACCAGCTTACCGAATATCCTTGACAATCACCAGCATTACCTGAATTTACCTGAACCGTGGACAAGCCACGGTTCAAAAGGGCAGAGGCTTATAGCCTATCGCTGGCCCTCTCTCCGAAAGTAATTGTCTTCTTAAAATTCAATACAGTGTTGCATAGCGCTGCGCAGGGCGGTAAAGCATTAAAGCTATCAACTGCTCTGTTTGAGAAGAAGAACTTTCTTGAGTCCAGCCTGGAGTGCCTTTTCCTCAGTTTCAGGGCATGTCCTCTGGTTCGGTTGTTGGCTCCGGCCAGGTCGAAGAAGTGACTGGGGTTCACACACTCTAGGCCTTTTATGATCTTGAACGCCTCAATCTTATCTCCGCGCCGGCGTCTCTCCTCCAGTGTTGTCAGGTGGAGCCTCCTGATCCGCTCCTCGTAGCTTAGGTCTCTGAAGCCCTGAATCATCTTTGTTGCTCGCCTCTGTACACTCTCTAAAAGTTCGACGTCCTTCTTTAGCCAGGGGGACCATGCTTGCACCGCGTACTCTAAGTGTGGGCGGACCAACTGCATGTAGAGCTTTCTCATTACCCTGGGGGACTTGTTATTTATGTTACGGTAGACCATACCTAATACTCTATTGGCCTTCTTTGCCGCTGTTATGCACTGTTTTTCTTGGTTTTAGGTTATTACTGATAACCACTCCTAGGTCCCTGGTACTCTCCACGCCTTTCAGGGCTAAGCCAAACATTGAGTAGGTGTGTTGAGGGTTGTTGTAACCAAAATGTATAGTGGCACATTTAGTGACGTTAAATAACATTTGTTTACCATCTGTCCTTCAGCCACTCCACTATCCATTTATAGATGGCTCCTTCTATGCCGTGGGCTCTCAGCTTTGCAGCGAGTCTTTGATGAGGTACTTTATCAAAAGCCTTTGCAAAATCTAGATATATGGCGTCCACACCAAATCCTTCATCCACAAAGCGGGTTACGTCTTACGTCTACCAGATAGAAGATATAATGTAACTGAAAATGATTGATAAGTCATACATAGTGCCTCAAACACCTTGTCTCAATGAAATATCAACATATAGAGTATTGCATTCCATAATAATAACCATTTATTCATAACACAAGGTTATAGATCAGGAAAAACAAAAACAAAAAAACTATACTTCTGAGCTATATGATAGTATATCAGCATAAGTATATGATTATAATTTGATAATCTGAAGCATATAACACATACAATCTGAAAGTCAGGAAAACTTTTTATATCACAGCTCACATGACAGGGATTCGTCTTGTTTTGGTCGATTCGTTGTACAAATATGGGGCAATAAAGCAATGATTCGGGCTTTCCGTCTCACGGGAACCATGCTCCACTCAGCAACCTTCTATCTCATAAACGCAAAACCTTTCATCACCGTGATTCATGCCACAGACGACTACATCAAGCAAATGTGCACATCTAGAAAATGGAAAATATTCCCAACTCAAATCGGGCATTAGATTGATGTTTATGCATGGCTTCAATGGTCCAGACTATCTCTATAACAAATTATATTATAATGGTGTATAAGTTATATAGCACACTGTCAGCAGCAGTATCTTGCTTATATTGCTCCGAGAGATGATCAAATGCACTCACTATAGTGCTAAGTACTTTTCGTGAGAAGACAATCAGCTTAAGCATGCAATGCATGTTCGCACCGAATTTGGCATCGTTAAAAGTTCTGTCAACATTATTGTTCTCCTTCTTTGAATTGCGCTCTGGCCATATACTGGTACACAAGTGGTCGCTGCGGCTTTAGTGTACTTCCATGCATATTATATGCTCATATACTTGCATTAGCCATACACCTGTTCTTCCTCACTTTGTTTCTCTTCAATTGTTCCCCTTTCGTTCGTGTATTTTTCTTCATAATTACATATCTTATTCTGTTTGTTTGTTCATGACTATGCATGTGTAATTCACTATAATCTGTTCTTATACCGATTCAAACACTCCAAGCTTGACTCGTTGCGTTGACTGCGACTTTTTGTCGCTCTTTCTTTTTCCGTGGGAGTATTTTATGAGCTGTTGTAAAAGCCTCATTTGCTCTATTATGACACAAAAGGTCTTCTTTGATCGGCCGTCATGACTCCATTCGAGTCAAAATAAAATCATTCACCTCATGGTTTTATGTCAGTTGGATATTGTAAGGTCATAGGTCATTAGTGAACGGTCATAAGATATAGGGATGCCGTCGATAGCTGTCACGAATTTGAAATCTCAATTGAGTAGGCGGGAGGAGGTGGGAGAGGAGGAGGAGGAGAAGGAGGAGGTGGAGGTTGCGGAGCGGGTGGAGGAGGTGGAGGAGGAATTGGGATAACTCGATGGACGTGAAAGTGATTACCCCCTATGTGTTAAGAGACTTCAAAGTAAATTAAAACAAAACATTTATTCATATCTTTACTATAGAATACATGTTATTGCATTACCTGCATGATACAAATGAAAATATAATTACCCTAAATGCCACCGCATCTTGGAAGAAAAGGAAAACAAATCACAAAAAGTGTAATTCAAACTTTTAGAATAATTAAAATTTCGCAAAAAATGAACAATCACAAAACCGGAAAGACAGCCACGCAAGCTGAACGCTTCGTGGGAGGTCATAAAAAGATACATTTATTGGATCCGCGGTAAAAGATCAAAGGACGCGAGTAAACTGAAGCAAGCAACGTCATCAACATAATACTTAAACGGAATTATCGTAAAAGTTGAACTTGGTTCTGACTGCTAACGAGTATCTGTCAGCAAATGTACGCGATGAACCTAGCTATAAGTAACCTTGACAGAATTGTAAAGATTTCTTTTGATCCCTTATTTGGTATAATAAAGTTTTATTATTAATCTAATAAGTGTATATCTATGCAAACATTCCTCTTTTCAGAGCTAAAAATATAAAATTCTTCCTCATTCATTTGTTATGATAATAAAATCACGATTATCTAATTCCGTACGTACATTAAACTTGCTACAGTGATATAATCTACATACAACATTATCTTAACCATAATTCATATAATACCGAAGGTTATGCAATCACACGCTTTATGCGTACCTCTGATGTACAAGGCTAACCAGTATATTTTAAACTGAGTTTATAGTACACTTCCACTGAATCATTAATGACTTTATATACAACCACAGAAGATTGTCGTCAGAGCTTCGCTCGTTTACAACCGGATTCAAATTCATTGCTCTGATCCTAACAATGTTGACACGCCTCGGGGTCACGAAGTGCGTTTGGATCATCGCAAAATCGTACTGAGTGATCTCTGCTGTAGTGAAGACCGCAAATGATCATTATTCGGAGCCTTTGATCTTGGGCATGTCGAGTGCTTAAACTGTCAACAGACGTCGCTACCGCCTGTCATGTTGCTCATTCATGTCGCATGCTGGCATGACGCCTGTGCATGAGGCATGATTGGGATAACGGCTCAACCCAACCGGTTCGGGTGATGCGGACGCCCGAACAGAAGCCCGGGACCAGGGCTTCCCCTACTCTGATCGATTCATCCCAATGGTTCTTTATCATGCTTACTATACCATAGACGGTAGCACACGGCCCCCGGCCTTGTTGCCCCTCCTAGTTGGGCAGCACTGCGAAGTCATCGAATAATCTGTTATTGTACATCAATTATTATTATTTTTGATATGCTATTGTATTAAATACATATAGGCTACACAATTATGTAATCGACACCCTTAATTGTTCTTCCCATGATTTCCACGATGACCCGTCTCCTCCTCCTCCTCCTCCTCTTACATCTAATCTACCTCCTCTTTCCCTCCTTCCCAACCTGTTTCTCCTCAACCACTTCCTTATCCCGCCTCCTCATTCGATCCCTGCTTTCATCTCATCGTTTTATTATCAACTGCTGACAACTAAAGTGCGAATCGCTTTTAGGGAAAATTATCTGCAAAATTATCCATCTCGTCCGTAGGAAGCCTAACACGCGGATTTAAAGACGAACTGTTACTCGTCAATTACCATGAAAACCCTCTTAGAATCATGTCTTTGAAGATCTTAACTTAAGTGCATAATTTATGAGTTTTATTCTGGGGACACAGCCGTCCTGATTGCAATTAGAATGGCGGGCGCTTCTAGTTAATTGTGAATCACTCAATCTTGCGCTCTCAGCCGCGGCAATCGAGCGTGCAGTCAGATATTGTCATCAAACAACCTTAATTGAAGTGATTGCGTGTTTACAAAGTAAGCCCCACCCATGGATCAATTTGATCACCTGATTGGTTAGTAGCCTTCATCAATATTCATGAGAAGCGTGTTTGATTGGCTGATGAATAATAATGAGGCAAAGCTCCGCCCACCATCTCTCAGCGATAAAGTTGGCCACCTTCTGCCAGAATCTTCACTCGCTTCTTCACCTTACTTCGGATTACAACTCAGTTCAACATGATCACGATGGAGTCTGCCTCCGACAAGGCCTCGGATTCCCTGCCTCGAGGCATCCACCGGCCCTTCGCTTCCTCCCCGCAACCGGCGCCGCACGCACGCGGATTCTGGCCGGCCGAGCAACCCGGGATGCACCCGCGTTCTTCCCCGACGACGTCGCCCAAGCACATGAGAGACGCTGACGACGACGATGACGTCATGCATGGAGATGACGGACTCTTGGATGACCACGGTGAGAGGCTGTTGCAAGGTTCATAGGTCATTAGCTTAATTAATCTCAATATTATGCGCTCGGTTGAACAGCAAACAGATAAAAGTTTCCAGATGGGATCAGACGAAACATGATGGCTCAATCGGGAATTACTCCGTGTGATTAATCGAGTATTAATGGAAGGGAAGGAGGGGGAAGAGGAGGAGGAGGAGGAGGAGGAGGAGGAGGAGGAGGAGGAGGAGGAGGAGGAGGAGGAGGAGGAGGAAGGGAGGGAAGAAAAGAAGAGAAGGGTATGGGCAATTAGGTTCACGATATGTATTATATTCATTGCGAGGCATCATGCATTAGGTCAGCTATATATAAATATACCAAATCCTGAGTCACTTTTTCATACGTAAATAACGTATGCCTCAAAATTCCGCATGTTCTTTATGTTGCCTCCTAAAGGGTCTCAGGGCCTCATTCCTTCCGATTTCGAGCTGATCCCATTCCTTCAATACAGTTCAGTGCAGTCAGATTAAAGATGCTTCTAACCGAATGTCCATTTCCTTTTATTCTGGCGCTAAAGAAGTATGACGTGTGTGCAAGGCATTCTATAAAAGTGCTTACACATTGTACCTTATATAAATATGGTTTAATTACATTTTACTTATTTTATGATTTTGTCTTCGCAGCATCCTCTGGAGGAGGCAACAATTCGTCTGCGGTGGACGACAATGGAATCCGTCGATATCGAACGGCGTTCACCCGCGAACAGCTCGGCAGACTGGAGCGAGAGTTCCTCAAGGAGAACTACGTGTCTCGCCCTCGCAGGTGCGAACTGGCCGCGTCGCTCAACCTGCCAGAGTCGACCATCAAGGTATGTGAAGCGCCCTGCTCAGCCGACCTCTTCTCAACTTGTTGCTTTGTTAGGTGTGGTTCCAGAACAGACGCATGAAGGACAAGCGGCAGCGGCTGGCCATGGCCTGGCCCTACGGATTGGCGGCTGCAGCGGACCCCGCCGTCTACGCTTACCTCATGAGCGCCCTGTCGCAGTTCCCGTACCCTGGAGGACCGCAAGCTCCCCCTGCCGTCGCCTGCCCGCCACCGCCCGTCGCCCCTGCAGCAGCAGCAGCAGCATGCACTTCGTCGCCGTTCGCTTACTACGCCAGCATGGGGCTGCAGAGGGCCGCCGCCGGATACAGCCCGTACCCGATGCCGATGCGACCCCGCGGCCACCCCGCCGATGCTCTGCCGCCCATGTTCCGATCGACGGAGCCTGCGCCGCGCAGTCCGCCCGAGATGCTGGGCGGAGGCCAGAGCTCTCCTCACAGCAGCCGATGCAGCACATCGCCCGCCGATCTCTCCAGTACTTCACTCCCGATTTTCGTTGGAGGTACACAGCATCCAGTGACGTCATCACCTGGGTCTACGTCACCGCCACAAACCACGCCCTCGACCACAAAGAGGCTCTTTAAACCCTACGAAGACGTCGATTCACCAAAGTGATCGTGATGAACTAGCTGATTAACTCTCGCAGTGGCCGGTCCATGTATAATTTATTCACTGAGATGGTATGAAATTTGTTTATCTGTTTGTGTTATTTGTGTATTATGGACTTTCATGCATTTCTCTTTCTCTCATTTTCTTGTGCAATAAAATTTATCGTTTGTGTCAATTTTGGTTCCTGGACGATTTTTAATTCTTTATCAGTTTCTGGACAAAAACACTAGTGTAATGTTTAACGCATGCATATACTAGTAATACTGCAAATATACTGAAACATTTGAGGTGGGACACGCCCTTTTGTGCTATGGACTAATTCCTAGAATTCCAGGAAAGTGCGCGGTGCCTGTTCAATGACATTCCTGACGAATTGACCGATGAAGCATTTTGTGGAAACAAACATGTTTATCTGTCACAGCAAAAGTTTCCGGAAGTCGACCTCATTACGATCATGATGTGGTTTCAACCGCAAAGTGAAATTCTGACGAAAACAGATATCACCGTTAGTGCAGAAAGGTTAGCTAGTTCATTCTCAACATAAACTGATTCTATGCAGTGCACAATTGTGCTTTATAAGTATCTCTAGTATTATCTAATATGTAGTAAAATACTCAAGATGTACTTGAAAGAATAAAGGTAAATTGTTCTACATCATACAAGTACTCATGTAGTACGGTGATATTAGATACTAATTCAGATGCAAATTCAAGGGTTTGTTGACATAAATAATTGTACTTTATGATAAATATCATGTAAGATGTTGACATGTGTAATGTAAATACATATACCAGCAAGAAGATAATTCAGATACAAATGCAACGAGAGTACTCAACCGGAAATTAAAACTACTTAGTTTTCCACGTGTAGCTGTTTGACTAGAAATGACCAAAGTCGTCATAATCACTAATTCAAGATGGCTGCTGTTTCGGGGCCGATTGCGCATGATCAGACGTTCATTATGAATGACGAGCCAACCGAGTGTGACGTCACAGTATTCAAAGATGATGTCATGGGAATAAACCAGGATTGGCTTTATATCAAGATATATACCGGCAGATGTCCGCACGCTTGTATCGTCGTCTGACCAGTGGTCACTCGTATGCAATTGTAGCTACATTCTACTACGAACAATGCCTTTTTTGCTCTGCCTGAGAATATGACACACAGGCAATGTTACCTATGCAACTTTTCGGGAAAAATTAATAAGATTACAAAGAAATTAAAAAATCGAGGTGTGCACAATCAGACAGATACGGCTTATCTCATAACTTCACACCTGTAATTATATGCAAACGTATTGTGATTATTATCTCGCTGAGGTAAACTTCAATTGCTAACCATAACGCATGCCAGTGGTGTGCATGAACAAGCTGAAAATGATGAATTAATTAATTGAAGTTAATTAACAGGTGCCTATAAATATGAGCGACGGAGTCATGGCGCACTGTTGGATCACAATGCATGAATTATCGAAGCGATCAGCGAAACGCCTCTCACGAAATGATTACATAACGCTCTCATGTTTGTAAACAGACATAAATTATGCAGATAAATTATGCAAATGGCACATGAATAATAAGGAGCATACAACGAATCAATGACCATGTTTGCAAAGGAATGAATCAGGATTGAGTAACAGGTATAAAAGGAAATTGACGATTTGACTTCAGAGGTAATTGGCTCATAATGAAGTGTTGGGTACACTGTACACAGCGGAATGGTGTGCGGGGGGATCATGCAAGGTCAATGATTATATGCTCCTCTCTTTCTCCTTACCCCCTCTCTATATATATATCTATCTCTCTTTTACTTATTTTTCTTTATCTTATTATTTTTTTTTTTGTTTTTTGGTCCTATTTTTCACATTTTTCTCTTCCACATCCTTATATTCTCCCCTCCCCCTTTTATCCTATCTTCTCTTTCCTTTTCTTTATAACTTCGTCGCTATGTTTATCATATTTTCTTGTGTATGTCTCTTTTTAATAACTTTTTTATTATTATCTTTCTACGCATGTTATCTTTCTCTCTCTTTTATATCTTTGTTCTATGTTTCCCCCTCTTTTCCATCAATAGACACTTCATTATACAGGCCAACTGAAGATCCAACTACGTCGCGCTTGGCTTGCCATATTCATGAAGAGTGAGCGATAAATGGGCATTATTCGCCTGACTGTTGCCCCAATGATGGATGCCCGGATGCTCTGCCGTTTATAGCATGCCGAAATCGACAACAACGGAAGTCTCATGAATATTCATTATCTAATTAGTCATTCATCATCGACGAATTTGTTTCTGTTCCTTTCAGTGTTTCTGGCGCATCATGCAACAAAGGCATTTATCGTCTGCAAATCGGAATCTTTTGTATTTTGCGATTACAAATGATGCAATTACCTTCTGCACGACTGTAGTCCACAAAAGTATCAAGTATAATTTGTGAATATTCTGAGATACATGGCGACGGCATGCAGAGGAATAATTCTAGTATCCCTACGGTAAATACTATAGTATAGTATCTCAACTTTTCCTCTGATCTACATATCGCGGAGTTCTGAGAGCACGCGATGCATCACGTGGTCATATAATGATGTTCAACTGTCACAACATGTTTCAAGTGCACATCCATACGGTTGAAAGCATTATCACAGCATCCGGTTGCAACGATTCAGCAGTGGGCGATAATACTACTCCATTAGCTTAGCAATAGCGGAGAAATCAACGCTTTCATTTCGCTATCAGACTGGACGTGGCTCTTGAAAGAAATGGAAAAATCAAATAGAAAAGAGATGGATAAATCATAAAAGCACATTAGCATTATGCATGCTGTCAGGATCGGTTTATTTCTTTCTGGTTTGAATTTGATAAAATACATCGACAGCGCTTTCCTGGAAGAAAATGTTTATCATGATTGTAATTGAAATTGAATGACGTCACACAGCCGCTCTCTGCTTCCTGAGTACAGGGTGCTCCATAAATTCATTAGCTGCTCTCAGCTCACTCCATTACCGCGTGTTATGAATTGCCATCATTCTAAGTAGGTGAAGATTACTTTTATGCAAACAGCACTTTCAATTACACTTGCAGCGCTATTAAAGAAATCATCGTTCATAAAACAATATCCCCACAAACCAGTGTACAGGCAACGGTATTCCTAGGAATGGGATATTATTTTTGGCCGAAATATTGAAAACGAAACAGAAAGTTGGATAAATATGAATCAGAATTCATGAATGAAAGCTTCAACTAGCTGACCTTGACATTTGACCTCTACTTCAGACTAATGGACTAGATTCACTCGCTAGCAGGAGGCAGATGACAATTCAATTACACTTGCCAAAAGCGATTTTTGCGTTGGTCATCACTTATGGTAAGCCTGAAGCGATAGTGACATGGTTGTCATTTTGCACCCATTACAAGAAAAACTAATGGCATCAATTAAAACAAAACAAACCGATGCTCGAATGAAGAGCAATTCAGCAATTGAAGTATATTAAAACACATGTTGTAACTGCTTCAAAATGAAATTTTGTCCTCATATTTTATTAAACTTTTGATTGATCTATAATTAATGATTTATTGCAAATATCAGGAGCAAAGAATCCACAACTCCGACAACATTGCAACCAAACATAGAGCCCCCCTCCCTCAAAAAAAAAAAAAAAAAAAAAAAAAAAAAGCCTTTTCCCTCAATTCAATAAATAATTATAATGTCAGAAATTGAACAAGCGGCTATTATCGGTTTTTGTGGTTTTCCATTGAAGTCGGATTTTATTTTGGCATTTTGCCAAACAAAACCGGTCATAATTCTCGGCGATTTATTTGTTATTTTTCAGGAAGCAGTCGAAACAAAAAGCTGACACATGCTTGCAAGCACTTCCTGTTGGTTTCCAAGAGAATATTCCGAATGAATGCCAAAAGCTGAATTAGCATTGAAAATTACTTGATGTGACACGCGCTGTCGTGTAAAATGATCCGATCAGCTTGTTGCCATGGTAACAGAATCCCTACGCCGAGCCGCTTCACTCAGCACTGACGGCGGAGATCCTTGCGCCTGACAAAATAGTTCTTGGGATCAAGTGACGTTGGTTGCTGGGCGACGAAAGTCATTCTTTCACGTGATTACCACTCAATGAAGACTGAAGAGCGATGAAGGGGCTGAATGATTCACGAATGCGTCCGATTCGGAAGATTTTCGAATGTTTGCTGACACTTGACGCAGACTTTGCTCAAAAAAGCGTGATGATTACAATCTTTTACAACGTCTAGTAATAAATTTGCGTAAACATTGCAATTAGCACACTAGTCTTACGCTACAATCTTTGGGCTATAACCTCCTAACCTCCTTCTAACTTCCTTGGTAGATTTTCGTGATTTGATCACATATGAATATCTCAGTCGGCTTTTTGCCAAGAAAATTCCCGTGTTCGCTCATCAAACTGCTTCACAAACCCCGAAAATGGGTTAAACATTGCAAGTCCTATGGGTTAAACAAGTCCTCCAAAGCATTAATGGAGAGTACACGGAACACCTCAAGATACGATAGATCAACAGCTAGGTACATTATAGGGTTAGAGATATATAAAAAAGAGGTTATGAGATGAGATCGAGGTCATGCGGACGAGGAAGAGATGGTTGAAGTGGTGGTGTTGCTGGAGGAGGCGGAGGAGGGGTTTGAGGAGTGAAGAACCTGAAGTTACATAATTATCTAATTAACGAGAGGTGAGACCTCAATCGGGGGCTTCATTACTGCAATGATCAAATTCAGTTGGTAAGTTCACTGGCCTCCCTCGCCTCAAGAGACTCGATCGACGCGATGACAAGAGATCTCAGTGGGAAAACAGAAGAATTCGTGTTTTTATGTATTCTTCATCTCTTAACACACTCTCTTTGTGGTCACAGCTGCCTATTGCCGATTGTGTCAAATAAGTAACTCGCTGAAATGAGAAATTTGGCTTGAATATAATGGCACCTGCTTTTTAAGTGTAAGTTAATTAATGTAATTAGTTTATACCTCCATAAACCAATTGTATTTGATCAAATTATGGTCCAAATTAATGCTCCTTTGGGTGTTGTCATATGTTTGTATGTATAATTATACAGTCAACTAAAAGGTCGAAGAAAGAGAATTTTGAAATTTAGATTTATTTTTGGTCAATATTGAAAGCACACTGCACGTGGACCAGGATATGCAAATAAACCGTGTCCATCGATAATTTGAATTAGTGTTCAGAAAATATTAGTCACCAGTTTCATTTATTAGGGCCTCGAATGCAATAGAAAGTGTACGCTGCAATGTTTTGCATTGCATACAAGTGGAAAGAACATTCATGAACTGCAAGCAAGAGTTAATTATAACCCGACAGAAGTTTGGCAATCAGCGCCAAATTAGCAGAATAAAGAGCTTTGGGTGATGGATAGGGGACGTGGGGCTAGGTCTTTGATTACCCTTGAAGGGGCGGAAGGGGAGGGGGAGGGGCGCCCCTTGAATAAGGCATGAGTTGCAAGTGAAGCACTGCTTTGATGGACACTTGAGTGTTAAGCGGTGAGCGGCTCATCTCTGCGACATGCTGTTTTAGGAGTTGCTCATTTAGTTTGGGAGGAGGGGTGGAGGAGGAAAAAAGGGGAGGAGAGGAGGAGGGGGGGGGAGGAATCCTGGAGGATCCAGCTGTATCAATTACTACAAAGTGAAAGACACAATTTACATTGCGCCGATCGCAAAGCCGGAGTGTACTAGCAGAAGAGGGAGCATTTGTTATTCATACTTCACATTATTCCCAACACCAATTGCGATATAAACTCCCGATTTCTTGATTTTCATCTCTGCAGCTGATCCCCAAAATTGACCAAAATCGTAAATCAAGATGTCGATGTCATCAGGACACATCGTCATGCCAACCGTTGCTAGGCAACAATCTGAAGCGTCGCGGGTTTCTATGTCGTAATGGGTCTTCATGCGCTTCGGAAATTCCCCGCTGGAAATTGCTCCGCGATGTTATCGTCAAAGTCTCTCAATTACTAATTCCCGGAGTGGGGATCCCGGGGAAGATTTGAGAGGGAAGGGTCCGGTGTATAATGAAATGATCAGATGTAAGGGTCTCGTGGGAGGGGGTAGGGGTGCTTAGTTGGATCGCTGGGAGTTCAGCTATGAGTTCTGTATAACTGACTGGGAGGAAATCTCGCTCGTTTTAATGTACGCCATTGATAAATGATGATGATAATATTACGCCCAATTGCTCTCTGGTGTGATATTCGGCTCAATTTGGCGATTTCATTATTCCTTTATGCACCCTGTCTTTCGATTGGTGTATGGGATGTACTCAAAGTGGTAAGGCTGAGTGGAATTCTAATTGCCTGCAGTCTTCATTTGCCAGTAATGTTTGAGTTCGCGCTTATGCAACATTCTCTTTGTCGATCAAAGCGTGTCGATTATATTCTCTGCAAAACGAAAACAAATATTTCAGTCGATTTCGCATTCTGCCTCGTTGATATTCACGAGTGTACCGCGCCAATGATCTTCCAATTTCCATCTATTAACAGCCGATCTACAGCGCAGATGACCCCTGACCCTTTAAAGTGACGCATGCGTAGATTGATATCAATGATTTCCTTCTGCAGTCAAGTTGCCCAGCAACAATTAGATCTTGATTTCAGGACTCCTGCATCAGCAGCGATCTCCGCGTCTCACTGTGACGTCATCAAAGTCGCCAATGACGTAGCGAGGTCTCCAAAACGAAAGCAAACAAATGCGTGCAGATGGATATCATTAGGAAAATCAGCTTCAGGGATAACCCAGACCTTTAATTAAAGCCGCTACCAATCCCAGGGGATTTTGAGACAAGGTCCGACTGTAATACTATTACTGGTATACATATATTTTGCATGCTGTAATTGCGGTATATATATACATATACATATACATATACATATACATGTTATATTATATAGATCTCAATATCCTCTTTGGATTCGTTCACATTTAAACAAAACAGAAAGTAATAAACAAAACAAAACAAGAAACAAGATGACATTTACAATATTAACGCATCATGTGATATATAATTAATTAACCCTGAAATTTATTTCATAATTGATATCTGAATTGCGTTCTGTTGTCTGAGCATCCGAAAGTCGCAACACACAACAATTATAACGAAGTAAACAGTACTTTTAATGGAATATATACAGCATTGAATAGGAAATTGGCAGGTTTTTATTTTATTTATTTTATTTTATTTTATTTTTTTTTTTTTTTACCATCGCTGGATACATTTTGACGTTATTTCCAAAGAAAAATAAGGATTTTGAATAAAATTACGGTCATACTATTTTTGTCTATAGGCTCAAGCCGACACGTATAGAAACAAAATATTATTATTATATAGTGTATAGGTACCAGGTATCATATAACAACTGGGTATTGTGGCCCTATGCTGGCCCTAAACGCTTGGCTAACTCACATGCAGTCCGCTTGGCATGCGATGTCAGAAGGCCATTCGTTGAAGCCAAAGCAAATCGAATGACTCCTTTTGTGCGAAATTGGCTGATTAAAAGCCCGCTGACTGGTTGTCAATCCAGGGTCATCAGATCTGCGTGTCATCGAGCATCGATGTACTTTGTTACGGATGATTAATAAAATGCCATGACTGTTGAATGCTGCAACAGTCGATCCTGGGTGCTGCGATTTCGCGAGCATAGATTCCACTGCACCACAATTTAACCTCCTCCGGTGAAGATTTAGGCAGCTCTGCTTGGGGTGTGGTAAACGCTGACCTGTGATGCGATGACCTCGTTGGCGGATGAAATGGACAGCATGCTGACCACGACATGGACACCGCGAGAGCAGCATTCGAGGATCAATTAGAGATCACGCACCGTGGCGATGAAGGCATCGATCGGCGAAGAGGCATTCTTTGCCTCAACAAAGAAGCGATGCTCAGACAGCGAATGATCGTCGTCCGCATGGAAAGCAGCGATTTCATGTACAATCTGCGCACGCACCCTTACTGCTCGGATCATCGTTCAATATCGCCCACTTAACCCCCTGCTATACATCAACAGATCGCGTGACGCCAAGAGCAACAATCACCTCGTGAAAAATCACTTCACCGAGCAATCATCCGCGACCTGAACGATTTTGTGACGTAGACGGCGATGTCAGATATAACTCAGCAATGCAATCAACGAATGCTATGAAGTGATTAAGCCCTTAACATTTCATAATATCATGCCCTAATCACACCAACCCATCTATTTACTTGTAGTTACAAGCACAGCATCAGAAGGAATTCAGTGCGAATTAACTTTGAAGTTACTAAGTCAACCACAACGTCAAACGCCTTAGTAACATCCAGCAAATTGAGTCATCAATCCCTGGTTAGGGGCGAATGATGCCACGAAGATGGAGAATCATTTGAGATGCAAATGAGACCCATCCTCTGTGATTATGCTATTGAGGTAATAACATCACCTTTGATCTTTTAACCTCAAATAAAAGTCCATTTTAGTTCCTTTTGGCCTATAGGGTCGACGACACGTTACGCAAAATCTTGAAATATTAAAAAAGTTGATAATTATGTAATAATTGCTTCACATGCGAAAGTGCATCCATCAGAAACAATTATTAGCATGTACAGGTATAAGTTTCACAAAAGACTCGTCGTGGCAATGGTTCATTCGGTGGAATCAGAGTTATTGATCTCGGACATTTCAAAATGTTTGAAGTTATGAGCGATCGCTGACAGTGTTGACAGGGAACGAATGACATCGCAACACGAAGCGATGTCATGGCATGCAACTGCCTGTCCATGTGACTTCGATCTGCGGATAGTTATTGATTTCTGATCGATCATGTTGTGGACAGTTATGGAATATAGTTTGACACCAGTCACTTTTGATTGGATTTCCTCAGAAAATCAACACTCTTATGATACAGTTTATCAACTTTTATTTATTTGTTTGGCGGTACCCAAGATGGGATAAGATATTCTTATACCACCGTGACTGCTACAAGCATCCAATTTATCCAGGTCCCAGGAACAACCGTCGGTATTCATGAGCAAATCAGTTCGAAATTATTGCCTGTCTTAAAAACCGCCGAACAAGCCCCGGAGGCGGGCGCCAAGCGACGAGGCCGAGGGGCGAATGCCTAGGGAGCCATTTGCCTGCATACAGATAGCTTTATGCATCGCACTTCCCATCATGACGTCATGAGAGCAGGGCCTTTTTCGCGCCTTTTTTGGTATTCATGATGTTTTAAAGGGAAATGTTCTGATTGGGGCTGTGCCATGTGTTGCCCCAAGGGTCAAGTTGCGCGAGGGGGGGGGGGGGGGGGGGGTGGGCGAGGTGCCCAAATGAACGCCAGGTTATCACGTCCTGATCACATTTCTGTCAAGATGCAAACCGGTGACCTTTAAATAACATATAGATCAACGCACCGGTTTCTACATTGAACCAGTGACGGGTGCAGTGTTGAATATGCTTGGCATTTATACTGGTTTGCAGAATTAGAAAGATTAATACATCGGTAGAAGTATCTGAAGAACCGAGCAAATGCCCGCGCTCAGGGTCAATGAGCTTCAACAATGGACGCGTGCTGGACGCCAGCACAGCTGAATAACCGCGCGGTGATTTCATCATAAAACCAGACTTTGATTCAGCCCAAATACCCAATTATCGCCCACATTATGCCATTATCGCTCAGGGCAATTTCGTATGTAAATGACGGAGTATTCCAGGACGGACGATCGAAGAGGCTGTTTGAGTCATTTGTGCTCAATCATAGATTGAATCGTGGAGGCATTAGACTCCAAGTGAGATGGATTAATTAGTGAAGAGCAATTAGAAAGCCAAATGACTCCATTGATTCGACAGTGTGGTCGTGATTAAAAGCTAATTACAACACCTGGAGGAGTTGCGAGCCAATCGCGAAGCTTTAATAATTCATAATAATGTTTATGGATCCCTGGTATACGCGCTGTATACGGAATTAGCCACAAGTAACCTATCTATACTCCGTGCGAACGATTTCAATGTTTTCCAACGTGTTACAAAACATGTCGCAGTAAAAAAGCTCACTAAGATACCAGAGGTTGGTTAGACCAACATTGCACGCTGCTGTTTCTATAATTTCTATTTTAATTTCGTCAACACTAATGCCGAATGTACTCAATATTCGGGAATATTTTCACCTTTGGCGGCCTATTGGATTCCTGGGCTGAGGATATAGGCATCATTGAAATAAGGCATCCCCCTCGCACTATTCTTTAACTTGAGAGTGCTGCTGTATAAATCGTACCATTAATGTTTATCTCCGAGAATTAAAACCATGCAAGTGTATTGTTGTTTTGGGCCTTTCGTCACTGTTCACTTTGGCGTGGATATATTTTCTCACGGCAAAGGATGAAACCGGCGTCAGAATTCAAATGGTTGCCTCCTAAGTAGCGCAGTATCAGTTGTAAAGATAACACGTTTTGCTTACGGACAATGTGCCCAATTATCGACCACCGCTAATCACCTCGGCAGATACACGGAGGAGCTAAGAGAGCGATAATATGCTCAGGAGACTTAATTTATCAAAGCGAAACAGCGCTTGATGAGCAACGGTGAAGGTGGAAGTGTTTACGATAGAGAAAAAAAAAAAAAAACAGACTCACCTCAAAGAATTTGTAGGCAGGGTGCCAACGAAACAAGAGAAAGTTGAACAAATTTCAAAATAATTATTAAGTCATGTAAGGGAGGGGGAATTTAGACTATTAACTTTTTCCCACTTAAAGCCCAACATTACATAATTGAACACGAGGTGTGTGGGGGAGTTGAGGACATGCAATCATGATATCAACGCCAGTTTGAAAATTCTCCAAATGGATTTATTGAGGGTCATAAAGCTCTCACGCGCACTGATCATTAAGCGTCATTTGCTTTGATGCTTTCTCTTTATTGCTAATTATGACGAATTCCCGTGGAAATTACACGACATGTGTCCAGCCACATTCAAAACACCATTTTGTATTGTTATAGGCGATAATACGATGGGCGATATTACACTACCTCTCCCATTGAAGAGTAATATGCTAATCGGATGGTGTTTTCTAATGTTACAATAATGTAGGTGTGTGTTATTATGTACTTATGCAACTTACGACTTTCTAATTTGTTTGAATTATTGATGGGTTTATTTTGCCAACCAAATAAATACCTGCGTCGATTAGGATTCGATTGCATTTTGATCTGAATGTTGACAACGGAATTTATTATTACTTGTATCTTCTGATCACGAGCAACATTTACAGACACAAAAAAAAAAAAAAAAAAAAAATAAAAATGCACTCAACCACTCGCAGAGAACATTATCTCAGTGATGTCAAGATTGACCTCATCAACTAAAAAATAAACCAAAACGCAGTTCTTACACAATGAAAACGTTTGAGCTGCATTCACGCTATAACTGAGTATAAGCTCCAACTCTTGAGTCCGCATAGGAATAATATGCGGTGCAATTGTAAGCGTAAGAATCGCGCCACGCATTTAGTGTAGGAAGCATTCAACGCTGTGACCAATGTCCGAACGTACGTCCTGTCTAAAAAGTATGAACGAACGTAGAGTTAAAATGGTGAATGGTGATTTCGACCCCTGGGAATTCGTAGGCCTTAAAAAGTTCACATAGAGCAGTGGCATTTAATGCATGTCATAAAAAATATACACACACAAAAATCTAATAAATGAATTCCGTTCCAATGTGTTATTTCGTTATGAGGATGACGTCATAATAACATCAGATAATTCTCTTTTATGACGTTTGGAAATGATTACACAAGAGAGGTATCAAAGTTGATGGTGGCCATAAAACTATTAAACGCGCAATCATTCTCGATAATTGAATTTGGGTCCAAACTTGTGTTGCGTCACCAAGGAATCCAAATGACGTAATTCGCATTTTGACATAAAATGCTGACAACTGCACTCGATTAGCAGGTGAAATCAGGTATGCCGGACGCTTACTGGACTTTGGTTTTCATTTCGACGCGTTTTTAACTCTGCTAATTTTCAGGAAAAACAAAAAAGCAAAGCAGGAATAACAGATTATATATGTAACAACCAATACACCGAGAATTTTTTATATTTATTAATCTATTTAAATATAGCTATATACAAGCGTGTTTAGTGCTCAATGTTGTTGTTGTGGTTTTTTTTTTTCTTTTCTTTTCTTTTCTGTTTGTTTGTTTGTTTTTTCTTTCATCCTGTAAGCTACGTATAACACGAGTGTGAGCTCATATTGGAAACAGTTCAAATAGATGCCTCGAACAAGCATTGTGTAACACCCAGTTGGCGACTGGTGGTGTGGCCGTCGTCCGCTCGTTAGACAATGTCGAACAAGTCATTGTGCTTTGACTAAGGGGACTGTCAGGCAAAAACCAGCGTAACGGACCCCACCCCCAGGCCACAGCAAAGGAATCAGTTGGTCATTAGAGAGGGCAGCCGCTTGTAATGTTGACATAAACCCCATTGAAAAGCTGAGTCATTATGGCCCCTAATGCTGAATTATGGCCTCTGATATGCTGTTACGTAATACACGGTCAGCGGGAGGGTTGTTCTTTTATGGCACCTGAATCGAATCAAAGAAATCAAATGGAAATTAGCTGCCGCAATAAATATCCTGCTGTATAGGAAAGGGTCTGGGAGCGAAGGGTTTGTGTAGGTAGCTAATGGCAGCATGTGTCTAATAAATGAACAAAAGCCGTAGATGAATATCTTTTGTTTCATGGACACAAGGAATTCTTCAAATCTTCAGATTGTTAGATTCTATCTGAAACAGCAACATGTATGCATGCTGACGGATGGACAGTATGTCTATATATGCAGTGAGATGGATGACGGTTAGCTCTAAGAACATTTACCAAAACAGCCTCCGAATCACACGCCTTGGATTCGGTCGTTGAAGTCAATGAAGTGCTTTGTGGAACTTCTGCCCCATTGGGTGAATGAACGACTTTGATGCTAATATTCCGAAGGCGGGCGAACGGAAAGAGATTTAAAGAAACGCAGGAAGAATGCGAACAGCAGGAATATTTGCCACAATTTGGGAGTGACCATAACTGCGTAAATTATGCAAATTAAGTGGTCAGTCACATCCGGTGTCTCATCTACTCTTGGCTTTCTTTTAGTTTTTTTTTTTTTTTCTTTTCCTGAAAGGTGGAATCCTGTTTAAGTTAATTGAGAAATAACGAGTTTTTTTTTGTAAATCTGGTCGGGTTTGCATGTGTGGTCAGTGGTCGACTGGTCGGTCAGTCTTGGATTTGTTGATGATTGTGGAAGTTGTAAAACTGTGAATTTCTGTTAATTTGAGGAAGATAAAGCAGATACACTCTATTGGGGCTAAAAAAATATTAAAAAAAAAGTGATTGAAATTAGAAGAAATTATTTAATAAATTTCGATTTACACTCAGTGAGCTTGACCCTACTCAGTGCACAGTTAACTATTGGGCAGCAGCGCCTGTTCTACCATACTGGATACATGTCCATCCATCCAACCAGTGACATAGCAATCATAGTGAAGCTCTTAGGTCCTCTGTATATTCATGCAGCATGAAGTGCGTGGCTCAGTCAGTTTCATCGACTCAGTGCGATCTTAAGGCGACCGTAGAGGGCGAGGTCCCGGGCTCGAGACCTGATCGGTACATGGGCCTTAGAATTAAACATAATAATTGCAAGTCTCTATAAATATACGTCCAACTGCGTAATAATGTCTGGCGCTGTGTTCCAAGATACTGAATGCTTCCTCATCTCGGCTTAAACGCGATCGACAAACACGTTATGATCACAACAAAAATGGAATTGCATCCAGAATGAAAACGTTATGATAATCGAGGTTACGTTGATACCAAAGAATCATAACGTACTTTGATATAGTCTATAAGTTTTATTCACGAAGCCAAACGTTATAACAAGGCGAAGAAGGCGAAGAGAATTTACAGTATAAATTCCATTAATATTACTCACGATTGTGGCATCACATTTGCACACATCTGTGAGGTGACTGAATTGTACATGAGATACTAATAATGAATACTCAGTCACAGCCAAGTAAGCGAATCAGCGTCGAATTGCTGCATTTTTGGTGGCAGCATTCTCGCAAAATCTGGCGAATTCGAAGCCGAATCTCTCTGCGTGTCAAGATGGATCGGACTGAAATGACAGTAATGATTAGCTAGCTCTCAGGTAACTTCTTTATTTTCGATAGATAGCAGCTCAGCTCATCATATAAGTATAAAACACAAGACACTGTTGCTCGCCATCCAGGGCTTGATTTGATTTAAGTACATAATGGTAATTTCAATATGCTTTCACAATTTGGATAATTTTGTGAGCATTTTCAGCATCGTGTAGTGTGGCGCACGAGTCAACGGGCCATCAGTGAAATGAATGAAAGGTCAATTTCTCACCTGACCTGCGCTGCTCACGGTCGGTGCGTCCGTCAAATCCTCCGCACAATCGGTCATAGTTCTGGTGGAAATCTCTGTCGACCAAGGGACAGGCAAGGCTGCCACGCGACCGGTCACGTGATGGCATGATGTCAAAGAGTGCAACGAGAACCATGCAGCAGCATACCTGGAGAAGCAACAGAGAAAATAAAGAATGGTGAGAGTGGACATGTCAGGTAAACGCCGGTTTTTCGCTCAGAGGGTGAATTTTAATAATTGCCCATGGCCGGGCTCGAGCGCCAGTCCCCGCTTAACGTATGTTTCCCCTATACATTGCTGAAGAATGACCGAAAATCGCGGTTAACACGGTCATATCTTTTTACTGCAAAGAGCGACAACTTAAAATTTTACAAGATATAGAGACGTAACCATCATGAATATGTTGTGAAAATTTTAAATCAATATCAAATATAATTGCAGAGTTATTCCACTTTTGTCAAACATGATCAGAAACGTTTTCGTTTTTTAAGTCATTGCTGGCTGTCTAGTAGAGTCCAGGGAGTGTAATTAAAAAGCATTTGTTAAGCTCCTTATCAACAAACTCGCCGCGCCGCTCGTAGAAGCGATGATGCGGGCTGAATTTTCTTAATAGGGGTGACAGCATTGTTTAACGAGCAGACGACGGCCACACCACAAGTCGGAGCGGCCAAATGGGTGTTGCACAATGAGTGAAACCGACGATTTAACGAGCTTAACTAATACTTTAATTACACAACAAACACTCCTTGAACTCGGCGTGGAGATGGCTAGCAATAGCTTATAAAACGAAAACCTTCCTGATAATGTTCGAAAAAAGTCGAATAAATAATTATCTGCAATATTGTGTTGAAATTTTCACAACATTTTAATGACGGTTGCCTCTCTGTGTCCTGTAAATTTTTAGGATCTCGCCTTGTGGAGTAGAAAGACATAACCGTGTTAACCGCGATTTTCCGGCATTTTTCAGACAGGTATAAGGGAAACACATGTTAGGCGGGGATTGGTGCTCAAGCCTGGCCGTCTGCAATTAGGAAATTCGCTCTTGAGTCGAAAGACATCACCTCCATAGGCTTTTACCCCATGTCTTCTATGGAAAAGGTTCATCAAATGAGTTCACGAATTTTTGGAGGTGTGTAGAAAAATATTCATAAATAGTAATTGAAAACATGATCAAAAATTAAATTAATAATGGCAACACAGTTTACTGATTTTTAAAATTATCTTTCGTCAAAGAGCAATAGTCGTACGTCAATATTTCCCGAGCCTCACTAGTAGTTTGGTTATTGCCAAGTGGAGTCCATTTCATTGAAAAATCATAAACTGAAAATTAAACATCAGATGCATGTTTTTGTGTCTTGAAACTACTACTTGCGTGCTTAGCTTCAGATTATCAATGGTTGATTTTGCACATCACCAGATCATTAACTGATAACGTTTAGCGACGACACCATGAAATGGACAGGTTGTGAGTCTATTGGCATTCAACCTGTCTTACTTGACACCAAGGCATGCTGGCGATAAGCGCTTTGTGGTTTACGCGATGTAAATGAATTTACCATTATTACAACTTGCGGCAGTAAACATTTTCCGGTCTATCTTAATTGTTGCAGCTAATTAACGCTTCCTCCTGTATCGATTGTCTAGACACTGCAATTAAACTGCAATTAACAATTAAGACCAACTCTCAGCTAAGACAGCGCGCATTTTGAATTTTGGACAATGCCGTGCGTTACTATAGCAACAGCAATATTTGACACTCCAGCTACCAACACAGCTGAAGGTCCGCCTGGGGGTCCATAAAGTTACCTTGATGTGAAAAAGATTCAGGTTCATGACTGCGTTTCCTCAACAGATCTGCAGACGGAATGGTGTCCTGCTGCAGTCAGCTGTTGCTTCGCTCGATTTCCGGCTGAAATGAAATCACCTTAGTTTCTTTTGAGAAAGTCATTAGTTAAGCGATGTTCATTTCAACATTTTTGACCGCATTCCATGAAAATGTTTAACACGGGTGAAAACATTGAGTGTTTTGTGTCAAAGTATGATATATTTAGACTATGTCAGCCAAAGTGCAGTTATATACATTGTCTTGTTTCGTAACATTTTGATTAGCTTCATGAATACTGTTATCACATGATTGAAATATTCATCTGAAGTTAATTTTATTAACGATTATTTTTTAATACTGCGGGAAGGAAATTCTACGACATCTGATCACACTATAGAGTTTAAAATGTCTGTAAATGCACTGCAGTGCTGCCCAACTGCGTGACAATGCCTATGGTAGCATGCAGGATAAAGAACTCTTTAAGGATTGATTGCTAGAGGGAGTAGAGAGAAGCCCCAGGCTTCTTCTCTGGCGGCCGTGTCAACCGGGTTGGGTGGAGCCATAAAACAAGCCTCATGCTTGATGATACCATTGTTCGACTCTGCTGCAGTAAAGCTGTAGGTATGCAGCTCTCATTTACTTACTTGCATGTGCATAAATAGGTTATATTGGCAACACCAGACTTTATTCATATTTTATGTTACGTTTCTTTTCATTACTTTTATTCAATTGTTTTCGTACAACAAAACATCAAAATATTGATTATGCGACGCAGCATTCTCCATTGCAGCATCCGCTTACAGCATCCCAATGTCTGTGACGTAATCTCTGCAACAATTGCACACGTAATCATAACGCACTTTCAAGATTCTCGTTATGATTTCACTTATTTCCTGTGCATTGAAACATGTTTAGCATCGATTCCTATTACCAATAACCGACGGACAGGATGTAATAGAAAAAAAAAAAAAAAACAAAACCCAAAAAAACTAGCGACATTCCGCCATAACAGATGCAGTCACTCGGTCTCTTATACGACAGTTGTTAGCTTTCAGAACTTGCTGCAATGAGGGTGGCGTAATTGTAAAACATGAGATACATCAGCGACCCGAGCTATTGGCTAGCAAGGCCGAATCTGGCCCGCAGGCCGGATGTTATCGACTTCTGTGTGACATGTATGGACAATTTATTGTAATACATGTGTATGGTAATTTGTGCGTTCTTTGCAAGATAAAACTCATTGCACTCCATTTTTCCAAGGTGACTAAACAACCTTTTCTGTCGCCTCAATGAATACCATTGCCCGACACGTCAAGCACCCCTTGATCGAGCAGTCACTCGTAATACTCTCTATGCATTCATTGACCAGCTTTGTGTATCGGCTTAGAGACAGAATGAAGTGGAGATGGAGCGACTGTTGAATGGTTTTGAGAATAACTGGTCTTTGGCCATTGTTTAGTGTGATATCAGTCTATCCATCCACAGGCCCGAGGAAACTGGATCTGATGTTGATGATTCATCTATAGACTGACCACATCCAATATGATATGCAGCCCCACAGGGAAATGACAGTAACCAAATAAAATAATGTTATTTAGTTCATTTGCCACACAATAGGCACACACGATTGTCACTTTCTCCATGGCAATCGACCGAAGCTATTGGCATGGCAACGCAGCTGATAAATTGAAATGGAATTGGATACCTGGCAAACACAAAGGCATCTTTTCACTTTTAGCGAGCAGGTGAATATTGGCTGAACTTGATGACTCTTGCTATACAGATGAGCCACACTCACACATCACAGCTCGCGGACCTCATCTGCACATTTAAATATGTTGCTTTTTTTGCACTCATGGAAATGGAATAAGTGCCACTGTTGATTAAGAGACACCATGTAATGCAAAGGTGGAAGAACACCTTTGTTTATGCGTTCACATAGTACATGCACATAGCAAAACAGTTCAATTAATTCAATAACATAATTATTACAATAGTTATTAAACAAGGAATATTAAACGAGCTGTAGTGAACCGTCTGGTCAAAACATAATTAATCAACAAGAAGAATAAACGGTTGACTTTCTTACAAAACAAACCCCCCCGTGTACTCACTCAATCTATTACAGGGCTTTCAATATATAATTATTATGCATACATGTATCTCATAATTTTCTCTGTGGACCAAAACCGGTATACTTGGAAGATAAGCATAATTATTTACAATGTTATCCTGACCGAGACTGCCTGGATACCAGTGGTCGAGTGTTTGCGTCCAGATTTTCATGATTGGCTCTCGAATAAAACACAAACCTACACCAGAAACAACGCAACCATTCAACAAAAATAAAGGACAGTGATCAGTATAGTTATGTACACACAGTTTATTGTATTTCTTGCAAATGAGCTTTCGAGATATAATAATCTATTGTTATCCGAATGAAGCTCTATTTATAATGCACTGCATGTATATCATGTGATATGGTAAGCGAATGATTATCAACAACATGCGCTGAACTGAACAATATCAAGTAAATATGCTGATGCCAGGTCATACAATTCTACCACTCATCAATGTAGATTTCAACAGTATTAATGAATACGAAATTTTGAATTATTTTGGAACGAAGGCTGACATATTTATAAATAGCTTAATTATGAAATGTACCATTATTAAAATTAGGGTTCTAGGAAAACAGCAGTAATTGTATTGTGCTGAAGCTAAGTCGGATTCGTTTGGTTGGTGTGTTTATACTTAACTCCGTGACCTACAAGGATGTAATCCACTAAATTAAGCTTAGATCCAACCTGGAATAAAGAACTGAAAGATACCTTTGGTTTCTGATAACAAGCCACGTTTAAAGCCATGAACTATCAAGTATATAAGAAGCACTTTGTATTACTACACATTGTTCAATTATTTTATTGCATTTCTGTTCTCACGCAAAAAGAAGAAGAATAAGAAAAAAAAAAAAACCTATCAAAAATGAATTTTTTTTCTAGATATTTTCTTTTGTCAATTTGTCTCACAAAGAAGATATGCGATAATGACATGGACATTTTAGCGTATGCCCTCACGTACGCTCTCTTGCGGACTACACCATTCACACATTGCACACACATTCAGCCCAATTTGAAGTTTGAATCATATTTGGCGAAAGTTGAAACATAATTCGCAGGCTATCAAATACACACCTATGAGCACGTGCGCGCCCTAACCAAAGATTGGTAAACCGGACAGTTCAATTAATTTTAAAACAGTTCTCTTTGATTCAATCGGAGTTTATACTTTAAATCAACAAATCTTCTCCAAATACCTGAGAAACTTTTGAAAATAAAAATAAAATGTCCCGCACGGGCGATGAATTCTAAGTATCTCGGACTAACCAATTTTCGTATTCATTTTTCGATCAGTCAATACAAATATTTACCAACATAAAAGATACACAATAACAGACTCGGCGGCTGAAACGACTTCAATTGCCTTTAAGAATGCTACAATTTAGTCTCTGGCATGCTGTAACGATTGGAAATATCTCTGCTTTGGTTATTGTTGACCATCGGACTGGTCGACACCGTGATGTATGACGATGACGTAAAATAACGGAGAATATCCAGCATAAGTTCAAGAACTTCAGCAAGGGTTATAATGGATATTCCCACCCACAAACCAAGCTGGCCACCAATGTCTGAAACGACCTGGTTCCTCGTGTAGTCTGCGGACTCTTGCGTTTTCACCACGTTGGAGTCCGCGATATAAATATTGAGTCGGGCAAAGTCTTTCATGGTTTCCGCACGACGGTCAACCGTGAAATACTTCTTGAATAGCTGAAACTTTCCTTGCGTATCACTCCGGTTGAATCTCTCCGCAAATTTCTCAATGCCGAACACATCGTAGAAGGCGGAATCACCTTCGTAGCCAGACGCGGGCCACTTGGAAAGGCTGTAGGAGACGTCGTAAGCTACCTCATCACAAGGTGGAAAGCACTGGCATCGCTCCATCGCCGTAGCGTTCTTGGTGAGTCTAGCTTTCACAGTTCTCACACATTGTATCCTGTTATGCAGAGCCATCAACATGTCTAAGCAGTTATTGGTGGCATTGTACTGACACTCAATGGGCATTTCATCATCATTACGACAAAGCTTAACCTTCTGATCTGGCAGAATTGGCAAACCAATATCAGCACAGTCGCACTCTGTGATGATGTGCTTCTGCATGCACATTTTTTGGCATGCCATTAGGCGATAACGCGTATTCCCAATTTCAAAGGGGTTGTTATTCGAGCAATTCCCATGTGGTGGTCCGATTCGTATATTCCGTCGCGGGCGAATTCCGAACGAAGCGGAGAATCCAGGCGGAACATCATATCCTTCCGCAAAGGGGAAAGGTTTCGTGTGCGGCGGATGAATGACCACGCGGACACCCTCACTGGCAGAGACTGCGGATCGCCACTCATGAAGTCCAGGCAACATCCGGATCTCACTGTTCTTATCCAGCATTCCGGATCCGGATAGCAGAATCGCGGACCAACCGTTCTCAATACCCTCACTCAGGGAATCATCCAGGTCATCTGCTTCTGGTGCTTGGTACGTGAAGCAGTTGAAATAATACGGATCGAAGAAGCGGAGGAAATCCCGCGTCCGGTTGCAACGGTGTCCCGCGTAATGGCAGTTCACTACAAATCCCTCCAGTTGGACGGCTGCCGAGGCTATGATGTCATGTCGTATGTTGGCGGAGAAGGTAGTTCGTGAGAATACTTCTTGAAATACCTCCGGTAGGTCCATCTGGTATTGGTACCACAACGGAGCGTACTTGGCTACGAGCGACATGTACTCCGAGATGAAAAGGATCTCACTTTTGTTGACGTTGTTGATTGGGTTGTCGTTCTGTATAAACATCGCATTTAAAGTGTTTAAGATGTAAACGTCCAGATTCCTCATGTTGCAGATCGAAATTGAGGGGAAGGGAACTTGGGTGGGGACCACTTCCACTGTCACCTGGGAGATATCAAATGAATAACTTATTGGAAGAGAAAACGAAATATGTAGAGTGAAACCAGGGGGGTATTTCGTTTGAATTGGGTGTGCTTTTACACCAGGAGCAATGTTAACGCCTCATATCGTCATGCAGCCGTAAAATATGCGGTTGGAATAACGTGGACGTTCTTCATATGACGTCATCAAACTGTAAACGACCCGAAAGCAAGACGATTTGTAAAACATAATGGCCGAACAAGAAGTCCATAAATATTTCAGTCAGACTTAAGTGTACAGCCGTCTGATTAATGCATTGACGAAGCCGCAAACATGTCAATGTTTCAAGCAAAGTGGAGAAAAAGCAAGGTTTATATGGTCACATTTGTTCTCATAACATGTCTATTTGGGATCAATTACCTCATTAATATTAATCAATATCCAGCAGAGATCACACCCCGTATTGGTTCATAACATAATACATATGCCATTGCTCCATTATTATGGTTAATTGCAACGCACCTTTTTGGGATAGGAGAAGTACCTGGTGAGTACTTCTGTCATCTGCAGACAGAACATTGCCCCGGCGCATACACAGACCAGGGCCCAGAAGATGCGAGCTAAGGAAGACTTGGCTTTGATCACTTTTGGAACACCATGCATTGTGGTCCGAGTGGCGAATTCCTCAAGCACCTGTTATACAAACACAGGATGTTCAGATGAAAATTCGATGTGCATATCCTCCGTTTTTGTGTTTGGTGTTTTTTGTTATATATTTGTTATTTTTATTTTTATTTTTATTTTTATTTATTATTATTATTCATTTTTGTTTGGAAGGGGGTGGGGATTGTGCAACACAAAATAATGCTCACTTATCAGTTGTAATTACAGATTGTTATCAATCGTTCAAATCACTATATTTTTATTATTATTAAACATACTTTATGACGCATTTTAAACTTCGTTTCTGAATTGAAAGCCTACATCAACACATTTCACTATTGATGATGATCAAACAGTTTACATAGAATCACATCTGGCGCCACTATAATAAATTAATTTACTCGGACGTCGACGGTTATAGATAGAAATGTCCTCGCGATTTTGGAGCCAACATAACCTCACTCAACCATGCCTCGAGCTGTATCATGGTTCCAGAATCATTCAGACAATCCATCTGAGCATAACCGTCTCCTACTCATGATTTATCCCTTGAATAATGGTACTTACAGTAGGTACTTTGCAGTGCTGCCCAGTTGTTGTAAAAAGGTTTTGTGCAGTGTACGATTGCCTATGGTAATATGGAGGATACTTCAAGGGATTGATTGATAAGAGAAGGGGGACTCCCACTTTTCTATACTGATGTCCATATCACCCAAATGCGTTGGGTTGAGCTGTAAAACCCAACTATACTCAATGCTTAAACAATATCTCAAAATAATTTTCACGATCCAAGACAATGGTCAGTGGACATTCTATCAGCAATCTTTAGCGATGTTCATTCCTCACCGGAAGTGCTGTGGATTGGCTAATTTCTTTACCATGTGCCCTGACATTTATGCTGGCAGTAAGTGAGCTTATCTTTCACTTGGAGTAAACATTATCTTGTCTCATTTATGGTAATCTGAGATTGGTATTTTGTTGGTTTCTGTCCAACACCTGTCAAATATAATGAGACTAACGCTCTCTCGCTAATGTTCAATGCAGACATCAACGTAAATATTTGCCCGAATGCCACGTGTATTTTCTAATCACGAAACACTTGCTCCGCGTGTTTCGATTTGGATCAAGGGTATTACGATGAAAAGCACTTTCTCATATCTATTATCCGATGATCATTTTACCTGAGATTCACGTACATCTGCCTTGGATTATGTCGGGTATGAAGTATTCACAGTTTATATGCAATGGCTATATCCTTTGTTCTCCATATCAGTCAATTTAATGCTTTACATTTCAAAAGTATGTGCATAGATATCAATACATTGGTTAGGCAGTTTCGTTTTGTTATTCTATTATTTTATGTTAACTTCTGACTGTGCCTCTTATTTGCATTTGAGAATGAATCATTCTCTAATCGTTATTAATTAATTTATCACCATTTACAGTTTCTTGTTCTCGAATACATCGATGTGTAATGGACTTAATGGAGCACCTTCATTAATGTGCCCACCCCTTAATTTTGTCTCGTATTCTCACCTGATGCAGACCCATTCTATGCCGGTCGCTCACACAGAATACGATCATTAAGAAGTGTGTTCAGCCAACACCTCCCCTGTAACAGAGAAACAAGAAAATATATTCACATTCAACAATTATTGAAACCGACAAAAGAAAAGAAATACACAATCCGATACATCACAAATTCATTATGACCAAGATGATAGACAAACATACACTAACTATGCAGGCTGCAGTACTTGCATTTAGGTCGCCCACTGGACACTACTCACAAACCATCGTAACAGAATAACATTGCTGCTTTGAAGAATCATACATAAGGCCATTGAACCTTCTTCATGACGAACGATGCCACAACACCTAAAACAAGACTTTTGCACCATTTGCAATATACAATAGTGGCCCGTTGACAGTTAGCTAAATTGGCCTTTAGCTCACCAAAGGAACTGGATGCCGCTTCACTGCGTTATTAGATGGACAAAGGCGGCTTGGACGTAAATAACAATCGTGAATCAATGTGTAAAGGGGCGCTTGTTTCAACCTAATACTCTCAGCATGTCTGGACTATAAGTCATTTGTATAAAGTACAACGGGTTAATATGTCTCGTAAAAAGTTGAGATACGAGGTACAGCTTGCCTAATATTTTGATTTGTACGTTTTAAACACAAATGAGCCCTGACATCTGTTGCAATGCAACTCACAGGGACACATAATTATGCAAAATGACGTCAGCACACAAACCAATGCGTGCTTTCTTGACCAAAACGGGGTGAGGCAAGCCCTTGAGCTGCAAACAATTGACCTTTCACCAATATGGCTAATAACCACTCGATTGCAATTGTAACTTTTGTGAGGTTTTTTCTTAATGTTCCAAATTGACTAGTTAAGATCCAGGTACAAAGTCCAATTGGTCTGTGGATTTTAAGGATGTTATATTAGGTAAATTCTGATGTATCATCAGTTGAGTGTTGATTATACGAGCTGGGTCTATAGAGGAGACTACGTTCTAAGAATGATTGCATTTCGACACTAAAGATGCCACACAAAAAAAGGAAGTGCCAATATCTGACAGAAATAGAAAGTAAATTCATTTATCTTTGACGGAAAAAGATGTCAAAGAGGCAATAGCACAATATGTGTGGGTCAACACGGCACTTTGTCCACAGAAAATGGAATTCTTAACGCTGAATAGGGATAACAACATCAGCCTGGAAGCAATTTGGACGTAGCTTGAGATTAGAGAGCAAATAACGAAATTGTCTTCGTCTTATATATTCATGCGAGTGGGATCGGGTACTCTTGAGTTATGACTGAAGCTATAATTTATAGCGTGTGCTGTTTCCAACTGGTCCAATGAAAAATGTGTGTATTTCGAATGGAACACCATTGATCAAGACGAAATAGTCAATAGGCAATGCATGCACGCGGTACAATAATGTTGGATGGGGTGCTTTTCACTAATTCCGTAAACTAAAAGCATGCATAATATTATTGGTACTGAAGTACTAGTGGATTTTCTTTTAAACACAACTTCATTCGAGCAGAATCGGGAATTTAATCCGAAATATGTTGCATGAGACTCTTGTACTTTGATCTTGAATTACGCAAAGATAGAATATAGAATCACTTCCTGCAAGTTTGCATGTTGACGCAAAAGTCTCCAATATTGCAACCAGAGTTACGGAATAAAAAAACAGACAGGCATGGTCGCAAAGGCGTCGCACATATCACAACGGTAGGTGTGAATGAACTCCAACAGCTTATTTATTGTCTGACTCATACATCACACAAAGAAATTATGGCTTGACTACAAATCTTCAAAGAGCATTTTGTCGCAACTCCCTTCTAAGTAAGGTGTTTCGCCACCAATATAAGCAAAGGTGTCCTGTTCGGACAGGGTGATGGATCAAAAGAACGTACTGTATTAAGGGCCTAACTGTTATTGCAAAGCGTATGAGACATATATCCAATGCTGTATGCACAATACTGCTGGTCCAAATAAACTCTAAAATTTAATACTAAGGGGCTGAATTTAACTCGCAACCTGCATGACCATTAAGTTTTGAGATATTTTGAGTCGCATGCGACCAATTTGGGTTATCATTGGTGGGTGGACGAGTGGAAATTTCGGGCTTTGGTTTCAGTTCTTATGCAAATTATTGAATTTGCAATATTATTCCCCGTTCAATATTAATTGAGGATAAGCCCACCTTAAATACTGCTAAGGATCACACAGAAGTAGGTGTTGCTTTGCCATTACTATTACATAGGTTTGTGACAACAGACCGATGATCTTAATTAGCTATGACTGTACTTAATCTACTGTATGACATAATGATAATTTTTAAGCAATGTAAATATTATAACCACAATTAGGCCATATTAATTGCATAAGCAAACTATGTATACGTTTATCAGAACACGTGTCATATCCGGTGATTCATTTGCCTCAGGTGAGTTTCAAAACAAGATGCAACCAATTGGGATGTAAGTAGGCATCGGAGTTTTGTTTGTACCTTTAGGGTTCCTGGTAAACTCCTCTTTGTCATTATTAAGTCTAGTACTTTAGATCAAGGTATTTATCGGCTTATCCCACGACTTAAGACGCTGCTAATCTCTGTGGGATGCAAGTAATTAATTTTCGGTGGATTTAGAGTGCTGAAGACAATAATGCTGAATGCTGATGGAATAATCAAATCTTGTAGACGTATTCAAGCATACTTTTGATTTAGTGGTATTTTTTTTTTTACATTTCAATATAGTTACATAATACCATAGGATTCTTGCTGGTATTGCTCCAAGGTAATGGAGCAATATAAATTACTCTGTCAGCTCCATGATCCTTGAAAAAACATAGAGTATTTATGGAGCTTGACTTTCCACATGTTTTTTTTTGCGATAGTATGTCAAATGAGTAATCTGACAGGTAATCTACTCAAGTGTTTGCCTAGACATTGAGTTGTCAAAGAAATCTTAATAAAAGAGTAAAGATTAGTAATATTATAACTCATTACTACTGTACCAAGACCAACAAATCCACGCGAACGTTTTCTTTGCTTGTATACCTTTGTAGCATAAAAATCACAGCCAATCAGGAAATCAGCCAAAAAAAAAACAAAAAAACAAAAACGATTCAGATAAAGCAGAATACAAGGCCCACAACTGAACCAGCAAAATATCACAATGGAAAAATGATACATGGATTTTGCAAATATTCTGGTGACTTACTTGAATTCGTTGTGGAATCTGCATGAGCTGTGTTTGATGCCAACAGACATTTGCTCAATGGCAGTTTGATTGTAAGCATGCAAGTACAATTGTACATGATCACGATTTTCACTCCCCCAGAAATCTTAACCATCCCACCGACCATACTTACAACAAACAAACCAATCAAATCCTGGAAAATATCAAATTTCAATCGTTCATTTTTAATGAATCACCACAAGAAGCACGAATGCCTTTACCCTTTTCCACTCTGAATTGCTCATCATTCAAATGTCATCACTACCTTGGGGCTCTGTCCTGTGCAGGCTTCAGAGATAGTTAAAAAAGTCGTGATTTACGCCGTTCATTACATCGCTGCTTGATAATAAATAATTTCAAGATTCTTGATAATGGGGCTTCGATCTCCAAATAAATACTTCATCTCGAATTGATCCATTTTTTGGTTATCATATTGAACATATTTGGAAAGAGTAGCAAGAAAAGCTTCCTCATTGCATCCAATTGGACCTTCTCTCTTTTTCACGCATTTAATGCCAATATAATTGGACTTGCCCTATACAATGGATTAATACCTATAATCTATTACATGAACAGCGAGCTAGCTTTTCTGCCGAATTGCGTTAATTTGCAATGGCCCCAGGTAAAACCCAAGCAGCCGTTCGTGGCATACGACGTTAGTAAGTTAGGATTATAGCACAATTGGTGCAACATATTAATTTTTAATCGCATCCTGAACACCGATAGACATTACACACGTGGTAAGAAACAAAACGAGTTTATTGTCAGTTATGTTCTTCTATATGGAAGCCACACACCTTTTGTGATCTATAAATAAATTAATCAGCGCAAGCAACAGAGGGATAAGCATAATATAATAAACACCTTGCGGTTATTATGAGGATAAGGTGTTTGCATTTGGAACACGGCGCAGTATAGTATTATAGATGTTTTCCACCCAAAGATTGTGACTCTTTGAAAGTATAGTGACTTGTATTGATCACTTATAATACCATCTGGCGTATTGATCACACTGTTGCTATGTTATCCATCACAGGAAATCATCACAAACAGAGCATCATAGAGATAATTGAAGCGATCTAATAGCTACTCATCGCAGAAATGATAGACATAGAACTGTTAATGCTTACTATTCGAGAGTAATTGTACCTTGGGTAAAACACAGATGAAAGTTGAAGAAATATAAGTGAATCTATTAACTTACTTATTATGTGCTATTTGTTATTTCCATTTCAAGTTTAATTTGGTGTGTAACTTCCTTCGTTTATAATTAATTTTCTATTGTAGTTGTTTCCATTTAAATCTGTAGTAATTTTTGATTCCACCCTGTAATCTTGAATTAAACCTCTAAAGTATAAAATTAATGTACAATCTGTTGGGTATCCTTATACAAGTTTACATTATACACGGAGGGTACTCAAAACCCGAACTCAAGAAAATTATTATTACTATTATTAAAAAGTAGAATTTAAACATTAAACTTTTCACGGTGATGCTTTCATAAATCAATATAAAATGGTACGGATGTCTCTGATTTGTCCAAACAAGAGACTGCTGAGGTCAGCATACCACGGCCAATCAGAGAAGACGGTTTAAAGCAAGAGACAGTTTGTAGTGAAAAATATTCGACCTTATTGTTGATTTCATCCTTGTTATCAAATCTATACTCGAGAATCTTTTTGCAGCAGGTTTATTGGCTTTGAATGATCGTAGGGCATTGTTTCATGGGAGACTTCAGTCTGCAGACGATCTGTTTTCCTTGATAACCATCTATTTATTTTTAAGGCTATCAATTTGGATTCCCCTCAGACGTCTAGCAGAGCATATTTTTGTGTGATACAGCGCAGCCATTTAGCTTTCAAACCCTCATATTTTTTCAGGCAATAATGGTTTCCAAAGGAAATCAGTTTTTTGTTGTTGCTTTCTATTGAGAAATATCATCTTGATGCTGTTACATACATACTCTGAAAAGATTTTGTCAGGTGCATTAGAGTGATAAAACAGATTAGCTCTATCGAATGGACAAAAATCATTTATGGTGAGGGTTCAATATCATCCAATGGACATTACCGTGATTATATCGGTTGATATCAGCATTGTAACAGGCTATACGTATCTCACAGGCTATTCATTATGATAAAGGTGTCAATCTAAATACAACATAATAAATATCCTACTGGATAATAGGCCTACAATGCATGGCAAAATATACTGCACGTAAGGATCAAAGAACAAGACACCTGCCTATGTTATTAACATATATAGATGTGGGTACATTTGAATACGATATGCAGGTTTAATGGTTATGTAACTTTAATGTCCCGAATGTGAATGGTGGTCTTTGTTGCCATCTTCACACAATAACCTGTACGCCAGAATAATGTAATAATGTGCTCTTATATAATAGTTGAATTCTTTTATGACATTAGCATTGTTCAAAACCATTCAATTGCACTTTGCAAACAAAATTTACACCCGCTAATTGTCAAAATTTCAAGAGTGAGAAATCGCGAAATTAAAATCACGTTTCAGGCCTCGCCTGCTTCGTCTCCCGGGCGGAGACCGGTGCCAGCAGCTACAAGCGCGTATTATATCAAAACATGCCCTGGCGACTCAGGTAATTACAATGATATTTGGACAAACTAACGATAATCCGACCGATGAGGCTATTTGCTTGCTGTGTGTCTATTACCTAAGTATGATACCAGAGAAATTATGTACAAATAAACATTTGGTTAATAATTTTTGCTCTTCCTAACTTGATTCATGCTCAGAAATTGCCCACTTAATACATAAGGGAGACCAGAACAGCTAAAATCAGATTTTTAAAAATATAATGTTTCCCCCGGAGCTCAGTTTACATCAGGAGCTCAGTGTTCAAGAAGTTCATTGGCACATCAAATTAGCCCATGTATTACATTCGTACATCTTCTAAAAACATTGAGCTCTACTTGAGAAAAATCAGGGTCTCAAGGATATTTACCGATCACCCCCGGCTGATTGGATCGCCCTAGAGTGATACATACAACATCAACTGTGTAATAATTCGTGTTTATCGCTCTAAAGATCGCCTGAAATTGCTTTAGTTTATCTTCACAACTACAGTTACTAGTGGGCAGTTTATAACGCTGTTGTGAATGCGATAGTGGTTTGACCACTGCGTAGTTCGGGCCCTTAGTCAATTAACTTGATCTCAATTGATACATGTCGCTGGTCTTTTGCTCAAGCTGAATGGTCACTGCGTACATCACTGACCTGTTGGTATTGACCTGTTGGTATTGGTGCAATTCATCATCATTCAAAATGTCTTCTGTCTGATCAATGATCGCAAGTTAAATCTTTTAGTATTTAGATGATTAATATAACAGAACCTTTTACGTTGTGTTCTAACATTCTTCTCCATAAAACCTAGATACACCGAAGCTGAATTAGCATTAACTTGCATGTGCCTGTATTCTTCAAGACATATCTTTTCGTGCAGCCATGCATTCATAGAATTTCGTAAGTGGCGATTGCTGTTTTCTGAAAGTGCTGTTTTCGCCATTTACAAGGAAACTTAGCTGAGTGTACAGTCACAGAAAACATCAATCACATGCAAATGACGTTTGCGTGATGGAAATGGTCAGTGCAACAAAGGTTAAAGGACGGCAGCCAAAGTAAGGAATAAAACCATCATCATTGCTCCTTCTACCATACTATGTAGTGATATATACTGAAGCTAATCATTAGCTGTTAACCATGATTTCAAGCAAGCTATTCACACAGCAAGATTCTCTGATTGAACATTCTTGACCCTTAATCCTCACCATCACAAAGGTTTGAATTGAGCATCAAACCTCAATTCGGTGCCAAATGAACATTTCAACCAAATGCATTTGGATGCTGAGATTGAATTCCATCTTTTCAAGCGGTAATGAACTGGTGGTATAAATGCGTCCTACAATGACATAGGGTGATGTGGTATATTTTCACTATTATTACGCTAATTGGTCCCTTGATTAGGTAAATCATGGAGTGTCTAACACATGAATGAGTGCTGACAGCTGAAGACAGGATTATGGCCACAGAGAATATCTCGCTGACTGCAGAATAGGTCTCTGGGGTCACACATCTGTCTTGCATTCATAGCAGCCCAACATCTAAGAAGGTCGACTTAGGTACAACTTCTTTAACACTCTTGGACGAACTCTCAAGGTTGAGTCAGAAATGACCCAAACATTCAGAAAAAAAAAACAAAAAAAACACCACAATTCTCTGCCTAGGTTATCATGTTTTTCTTCCGGTTGGTTTCATATTGAAACCAATCCACATGAAAATTCCGGAGTAAATATGTTCTAGAAAGAAGACTCACTTGTTTGTGATAAATCCATTTGACGTATGCACAGCACACTATCCACAGCACTTTAAGCAATCCTTAGAAGTCCCCAATGCGGACATTCCTCTTCCCCATAGCACCAGCTTAAGTGAGCTTCGTGTAGGAGCCATGCTCTTCACTGCAATGCCAGCCTAAGCCGCAGACACGCTCATATCAACGGCGTCAATGTCGCCTTTGGCACCCACGCCGCACACTGAAGGCTCACTTCAGTTTGTCCCCCTCAATAGACCATTAAATCTGCGGGTTTGTTAACTCTTAAAGCAATGTTTAATATTGCTTAAATTAACTTGCCATATTTGCATTGGGTAAACTTTGGGAAAACTGAGGTCGGAGATGCTCTTCAATGACCTAGTTTTGATCTGAAAATATATGCATATCTTCACACTTGGCTATTTGTTACTCCACTCACAATGATCATCATCTCTGCTGCCCTCTTCCGATCCCCACATCCCTCTTTCGATTTTTATCCTACTTCTCCCAATCTTACACCTGATCAATATATTTTGTCATATCATTCATTCGATTACCTATTCTACTCTTACATCTCAATTGCATCCAAACATTATATATATTGCAAAAACTTAATAATAATACAATAATACACTTGCTAGAGAGGAACAGCTGTTGCATTACCCATTACCCATTACCCATTACCCATTACCCATTGCCCATTACCCATTAGCTTGTATTCGTATTCATTGAACACCACGCAAGCCCTGGCATTGTTCCATATCACGTGCATCACTTACGTGAACTAATCCTTTTCTGATCATGAGAGCATCCCTATGGCGGCCACTCTTGTCATATAATTTCATGCTGATTAATTGCTTGATCAATGAAGGACCATTGTCCAGGGGGACTCTCTGGGTTGCTCAGGGGGCTCAGGGGGCGCATTCGGTCCAGCGAGATACGCTTTACCAATTCATCTGATTAGAATAATTATGCATGTATTGTGATTGAATTTTATTCAAGGCGCTGTGAGGGTTATCATATTGGGGTTCAAATGCAGGTTAAGTAGAATACTAGAATTGCACTTTATTTCGCGAATACCATGCATGTTTATTAAAGGGTGAGTAGTCGCCATTCGGTTATGGGCTTTTTAGTCTAAAGTTACTCATTGACAAGAGCGTTCACGCTTTCTCTATTATTGTCATTCGAAATAGATGCCATTTCACTCGATCAATGACAACAAAAATGTTACTCTGATGTAGTAAGCCAGTTTACTGTAAAAAAAGGCAATGGAAATATAGTCGCATCAAAGCGCGGTTTCTTTACCCTTATTATTCATTGCAGTTTTTTGTGGTCACCTGAAGAGTTCATGGCCCCAGACCTCATGACATCGTAACATGCGTGGTCATTTCGAAATTCAAGTAATTAAGATTTCAACACAAAGCTCACACACAGTTTTCCGTGAAACAAATTACACATCATTCTGTAAACACAGTTAAAAGCATGCGTTAATTCACTGGTAGCAACGTCAATTGGAGAGGTTGAAGAAGGACATGCAGAGATTAATTTAAACTTAAGAACAAGAGAAGAAAACACGAAGAATTACTTCAGTATACATTGCAATGCGAATGAGTAGAATGCAAGGGTGTGGAAGGCACTTGCCCTCAAACATTGCATTAACACCCTTTTCGTTGGTCCAGATCTCCTTACGAATCGGGGTAATCCGTAAAAATTCCAAGAAAATGCCTTGCAATTCTAACCCTAATATCCGGTATTGATTCGATAAATTGCATGTAGGTCGCTTGTATAACGAGGCTGAAGGAGTATTGCTGTACCAAAAGGAAAGTCAGTATTGCACTTTGAGACTGCCTGAAGTTGAATGAATTTAAAAGCGGAATCTCAATGGGGGTTTCTACTAATGGGTAGCAACACAATAAGAAGCACTCAGTATACAACACGTTCTCTTTTAAATGCCCCATTTTGAATTATTGAATATAAAAACTGGGCAAATATGATGCATCGTTCTTGGGGTGTGCTCACTTATCAATGGAATCTCAATCCGTTAAATAGTAGAGCATTAGGATGGGGGGATGAGTTGCTTTCACAAAGTATCGCATTTCCCACATGCTTCGCATTTTCTCGCATCCGTTGGCTCACAGGGTACGAATACCTCTTTGAATGACCATGGAGATGGTCGTCGGCTTTGTGCAGCGAGTTACATGATGGGTTTGTATTACTGACTACGTCACAAGCAACGACCATGCAGATATTCGCGCGATTTACTTATTTATAAATCTATAACGATGCAGTACACGTTACACAAATTCGTTATATCATGAATTTATTGCAAGGAAACAGTGCCTTATATCTGATGGTTTTGTGTTGGTATAATGAGCGATGAGTTGAGTCGTCACAAACCTTTAGCGAACGGAGTCAACTTTGCGCATGGATGAAGATAATATATTAGTTTAAATACATTATTATGACGAGCAAACGCAATACAAGGAATGCACCAAATAAGAAGGGATATTAATTTACCTTCCTGGGTGTACAACGACGAAGAAGAGACGGTGACAGCATTGAAAATGAGTCTTGCGTTTGATCGTACACAATTTTTACATGACTACATGTGAATCAACTGTGTCCGTTCTGCCGCGAACTAAGAGCTCTGGCATTCGGGCGGCAATGGATTGTTTGGACCCGTATAACTAGGCAGCGTTGTTCACTCGGTCGCCAGATGGACAGTGATCATTCGTAACCAAGTGTAGTACAGCACAACAAAGACAACACACGGATAATAGCCCTCCCACACAAACGAAAGAAGGTTTTTTTTTTCTCTCGTCTCATGCAATCGAGATTAACGAAGCGGCGCATGCGCACTCCACGCGATCATCTTGATGATGTAATCGTGCTGACAGCATTTCCTCGCAGCACATTTCTTCTCCGCATAGACAGAGTCTCTTCAAAGAAAGTGACGCTTCATGTAGTGTATGCATATATCGGTACATGAGAGTGAAATCCTGCTAGCAATCTATATATTTCTTGACAACACCAGTTGAGTGGAAATAAAATAGAGAGAGAGAGAGGGAGATATAAATTTGGGTGTCTTCAGTTTTGATGAGCATCTTAGGACTTTGATTTGTACTCTGGCGAAATACATGGGTGCTTAATTGAAGCTGGAGTTCCATCAACTGATAATTATGTTCATTGATTTTTATTTATTTATTTATTTATTTTTTTGTTGTTGCGTATAGTGATGCCGATCATCCGTAGGGTTCTTAAATTTATTCACCCACAAAATTACGAGCTGATAATTAAATAATACATTTCATTTTAAATCAGCATTCAGTGTTTATCAGTAGAAAAATCCCTTCCAATTGTTCGATATAAAATGTTGTTTTGATAGCAGTTTCTTGATAATCATCTGCATTCATCACCTATTCAGCTGCATCCAACATGCAATGCGTGTCACGAGGACGAACTGTATTCTTTTGTTGTTGTGTTGCTGTTGTGTGGCAACACAAGCAGCTTTCTGTATTCGTCAGAATATCATTCATGGCCCACCTCTCCTTTCAAATCAGATTTGTATTCTTTGTGTGTTTTGCATCTCTGTCTTCAAATGGGATTATCAGATTGTTTAACGCTATATTTGAAATACAGAAATATCCAAGCTGAGCTCTGAATATCCCCATTTCAGCTCAATGCAGGTACGCAATAAGTCTACGTATACACTACATAACTAACACGATTGCACATTCATCTCATATAAATATAAGCAATTTGTTACTTTTTTTTTTTTTTTTTTTTTTTTTGGGGGGGGGAGGGGGGGTGGGGGTTTCAAATAAGTACTTTAGTTCTAAGTATATCTTGCCTGATAGAATGCCGGATTTGTAAGTAACAATAAACGATTGCTCATTTCGATATTAAATAATCATGAAGGAAAATCAAAATCACAATAAGCTATGAGGTAAATGATGATATTAAATTTTACGAAAAATATGCCACCAGGACAAATCCGCATACTGAGTAGTGAGTTCCATAACAATTGTGAGGCTAACATTTTCGAAGTATTTGTTATTCTTTTAAACGCAGATAAGAAAAAATGGTGGTTCAATACAGCACTGATCTCTATAGCAGTGATGAGATATTAGGATAATAGATTGTAGTGGGTTGATAACAGATTGCTATCAGGTTTTGAATTACCATCATCAACATTAATTCCTGTCTCAGAAAAAAGGAAGCCCCATAATTGTCGAGCAGAAAAATTCTTCTTGAGATTGGAAAGGAGATTTCTGAACAAAGTCGGCTGATGAATTGAACGCAAGAAATCCTCAGCTAACAGCAGACAAATTGGCGCATTGACAGAAATGTTCGCAGGGCTTCGGGCTGTCTGTGTGCCATGCATCTTTTAGTCCAGTCTGAGCGCATGGAGATTGAGAAAATTTGCATTGGTTCGTGGTCACTTCATCTAAGATCCGTACATGAAGATTGTGGGATGCTGCTGAGCTGTTGACATTGCAATCGGTGGTAAAATCAGAAAACCCTCATTGCTCATGGCCCATGGTCAATAAATGTTACAATGTTATTGATATAATTTATTATTCAATTAGTATATAATACATCAATCAAAAATTAATATTAAGTGCATAATGGTCTGTGTTATGTGATGGAATCAGCCATAATAATTTATGTTGCGCGGCGTTTCGTCTTTGGACAGTAACGGGTAACAATTCATCATCGATGGCAAGCGCACTCGTCCTTATTTTAAGATAGCTGGGTTCCTAACGTCCCACATACAGCTGGCACCCTGCATGACATGACCTAGTTGTAGGTCATTGACCTGAAGCCTCCTGACACCTTGCGTATTCTCAGCAGATTGGATAGCCATCTGTTGTTTCACGGCCGTATTATTCTCAAGTGATTCAGTAAATATATCTGCAATGTTTATTGGTGACGCTTCAGTTCATCTTGTTTGCATTTCATACCCTTCTCTAGATATTTTTTATGCAATCAATTGACTAATAGTTAATCATTTTACCTGCCAAATGACGTGTTTAGCGCCAATTTAGTCAGACAATCATTTTAATTTCAGACATAAACTGGATCTAATATTATACAATTGACTCTAACAAACAAAAGATACTTTTCCAGTTATGGTAGCCATAAGTCGATAAGTTCAGGCATATTAATTTGATGTATGTTCCAGGTAACCCTTAACAACGTATCACCAAAATATACCAGGGCGCACTTCAATCCCACGATTCAAATCATAATGAGATAGTGTAAGTGAATCATCCATGATTCAGGACCAGCATGTCCTCACTTGTTATTGCTTAATTATTGTTAATGCATTTCTGCAAACAGAACTACACGCACATACGAAACGAAGCAATCCCTGAGTGAGCTACATATTTTGGTGTCATGGATAGTGTCATATAGGTGAGTCATTCTTTAATTCAACTATACTATCAGGTCTAACGTACGATAGAATCACTTCCATTAGCACCGAAGAGCAAATTCGGTGGCACCGTACAATGTTAATGCAATCTGGATAATTGCACTTACCATACAGCACAATCTTCATTGATCCAGTTGATGACACATCTCTCTAACAACAAATTAGTTTGATTGTTTTCAGAGATAAGTTCTTCGAAGGAATATAATATTGTCATGTACTTTGCATGTTATATACATGTTACTCAGGAGTCATGCATAGTCTACATTTCCAAACTTGTAATTGTTTGTTGGGTGAGCGTAAGGCAAAAGGTATTAAGTTTGTTGTACCCCATGTGTAATTCATAAAACGACACTTAATCAAAAATTGATACTTGGGAGAGATACGATTATAATGAAATATGCATGGCAAGAGCTCCCCAATACTAATAATCATGTACCTTCAGAAATAATATACTCTGTCATATATTTGTCATGGAAATGTGTTGATTTTGTCGAATGATGATTGCAGATTCTAGGGAGACCATAATAAAACGCACATATTTTCGTCTATGGAAGGCTTGGAACTGATTCGGATAATTTTGCGGCTGGATATTCTGATGTTTCACGTTCTTCGTGACTGATTGGTTTCCTGTCTGGGCTCAGCCAGGTTCATTCTTTTTTAGTGCGGACGCTTTTGCATATTGCTCTGTCAGCTACAGAACTGCTCATTACATGTAATAAAACATACAGTATTTTAAAGAAGGTATTACCAAAAATTCCATGTCATCTCAGTCTATTTTCTGAGCGACTGAACTCAATTTCACCGGCATGTCTTATTGTTGCCATGACAACCTATTTCATATGCGACGGCTGCCGTTTGATGGATTGAAACGCTGATGATCCACAAGGTGCAATGAAGACCCACATTTTTTTGGTAACGTTGAAAAGAAAGGTAGAATGGACAGTGTTCTCGTTTTTGGATATCGGTTAAAATACGTACCTAATGGATTGCATACATTTCTTTGGGGAGTGTACTCTTTCATACCTTCAAATTTCTACCATCCTAGTCCTAGAAATTAATTTCTGATATCGGCCAATTTAGAATCAATCGCTCATTCGAGAATTCGAAGTCGTCTTTAGGGTGATCGAAATAGTAATCGTAATATACCAGCCAAAAGAACTGATAATAAGGTGGACAAGTGTGACGTCAGCAACATCACACAGAGTTTCCTTCTAAACCCGAGTGGAGAAAAACATGTGCCATTAAGATGTTGAACAGTGAAATGAACATAGCAATAAAATTGACAATAACATCAGTCTCTAATCGCGCTTCTTCGTGTTGTGTTGTGTGTTCGTTAAAAGCAAGTTATATCACTCTGTGAGTCTGCCATGTCACAGTTACTCCTATGGCCGAACCAATTTAAATGTTTAATTGATTTCTCATTTTACCTGACCATCTGTGACACTTTATTGTGATGTAATTACGATGGGGTTACACGAGCTTACGTTGTAAAGGTAGGGCTGTAAAATGCCCGCATCAGTTAATTAATCTTCACCTGTGCTCGATTTCCTTAATAAAAACAAGTGTTCATTGAAAATCGGGGAGTTCTCCGTCGACCAGCGGCCACTTCACGTATCCAGAGCAATTCATCATTCCTTGGCTATCCCAAAAGGCTGCCTACTACAGCAACTGGATCGCGATGCTGGCCAATTAGAAGGAAAATGTGTGTCCTGCCCACCCTTGGCACGTGACAGCCAGCCAATCAACCTTGTGCAGTATTAATCCGTGCATAGATAACGCGTATAAATAAACAAATATCATAGATCACTCTCGCCATTCACCTAATGTTAAGATCTCAAAATGCAATTTCATAACGCAATCGCTGATTGGACGTTATGATGATCTGCTTTAAGAATAGCTCAATTATTGCCTATATGCAGATAAATTATTTTTATTGTTTATTTTATTTAATTTAATTTTATTATTTAATTTTATTATTATTACTATTATTATTATTATTATTATTATTTTATTATTTTATTATTTTTTTTGAAGCGCAAGAAGTACATAAATTGTTTCGATGTGCTTAAAATCCATGTATTAAAAACATGATCAGATGAGATGTGCGCTTTCTATAATTTTTTGCGCAGTTATCCATGTTAAACGGTTCATGATTGCATCTGTCTATGTTGATTCGGCAGGTCAAAGATGATTTATTCTATCGTGTGTCTGCTATATTGGCGAATTTCAATCGATTTTGGTGGAAATTGACATTGTTCTCGATGGAAATAGATCTTGTTACTATTCATTGATGCTGGAGATTTAATAATCGTTATATCGGGCTCTGAGAAGAATTTGTTGTAGGTCTTGCCCAGGCGTCTAACAAAACAATTGTGTTATAATGACTTTTCAATTGGTGCACTCAAAGCGAAACGTTACTCGAGTATAGATAGAGTTTGAATCTTTATTTCGTGGTATAATCGGTTAGGTCACTTGGAAGGAGAGGGACAGTTATTGTCAGATAAACAAGTTCTCGTGATTCTGAAGCCAGATAATCGAACTCGACTTCAAACAAACATTTACTTCGGTAAACTGCCTCTTCAATGATGTTGTCACTGTCTATTCTTACGCACCATGAAGAGCTCACAGATAATCATTATTTATGCAATCATAATGCGAGGGGTGATAAAAGCGTTATGATTATGATAAGGAACATAAAAAAAAAAGAAAAAAAAAAAGAGAAAAGATGATCGAGTCACAATAGGGTGAAGCTGCATTCTCCAGTTATAATTATATCGCTTCTAACATAATTTCACTCAGATTGTTTTTGTTTCATTACCACTGTGGTTTTTGGTACGTTAAATGTCAACAATATTTTTAAGTTCAGTCAAACAACTATGTTTTATTTTCATGAGAAAGCATCGAAGAATTAAAAATAACAAACACAAACAACAAAACAAAAACGAAGGTAAATTAAAAAACTCAAGAGAATTCATTCATGGTTGATCTTAAACGTTATGCTTGCTCCAGCGGCAATATGCTCCTGAATTGCTCGGCCTTCTCCGATATTAGCGTAAAAATAATCCTCGTGAAATAAGTCTTTTTTTCCTTCTAAAATACAGAGTGGGCCAAAAGTAGTCTATCTACTCCATGTTATAGATCTCAATGCTTTCCAATGGTGCTACGCATTTCTGAGAAAGTGTTACAAAACAGATCACAGTGTAAAAATCAAACAAAGATAAGAGAAATACATACTTGGTATGGTTAGTCTGGCATGCTTTGCTGCTATTCCTATCATTTTTATTCTAAGTTCATAAACACTTATGCCGATTTATCTCAATTAATAGAGTGCACTCATCATTTCATGATATTTCCATTTTGGGTGACAAACCGGGCCCCAGACCATGGATATGCTTCATTGAACGCATCATTAAGGCAACGCTCTCGTTCTATTGTTTTGTTTTAGAGTGCTATAATTGTGACAGTAGCACTAATGTTTATCTCATAAAATCAAAACAAAGCAGAGTTTGTATTGTATTGAAGCGCCTTACAAGATTTTGCTCTCTTCGCGATATCTCACCACTCACATTTAAATGTTCCTCCCTCATTCAAAATATGCTTCTTACTTGATTTCTTTTCATAAATGGGCGCAGAATTACCCACTCTGTATAACAAGGTCGTTGTCAGGATTATTTTTATCGCCAGCTTCATTATGCGCCATCATAAATGAGTACTTCCTATTTGGCCTGTTCCCGCAGACGCAGAGCTGGATTTTGTGAACACTGAAACTTTACACCGTTTTCATTTCGATTTACTCGAATGAAGCAATACATGGCATCTGTCAAATTCGGAAAAATGATTATACACGGTAATATTTGGTTTCTGATCCCCGTTAATCCTTTAAATTCGAGAAATATACGGCACTTGTCAGACCCTTGATTTGATGACCTTTGACCTTTGAGTCAAGCAGACATGACAAGATTTTACTTATCACGATGTTCATCCCCCACTTCGTTCATTTAATGCATATTTTCACAACATATAAAGCAAAGCCTAACTTTTCTCTGGCATTTGGTATTACATACAAATTCTGGTAGTCAGGTAGTGGTACGCATAATTGCGACTGAAAATCGAGGCGACGCCATCGTGCAGACAATCTTTGTGCTATTCTTTCGCATGGCTTATTTTAACTCATATGTAATCATAACGTCCAATGAGCGGAGGCGTTATGAAATTGCATTTTGATACTTTAACAATAGGTGAATGGCGAGAGTGATCTATGCAATTTGTTTATTTATACGCGTTATTTATGCACGAATAAATCACGCAAATACACAAAGCCGATTGGCTGACGGACTCACTGAGTGGTATAATTCACGTTATGGCCCTTCGCTCAACGTAAACACGACCGTCGCCATGATAATGGAGTGTCGGAATTCATGCAAATGGCGATTTTTCCACTAACATTGCATTATGTTGTTGAACTTTGGCTGCTTTTGTTTCATTGAAAAAGGCTGGTAATAGCTGTGAGTATAGTGTTCTTCTTTTTATTTTTTTTTTTTTTATTTTTTATTTTTTGAAACTCAATATGAGACATTTAAATATTAATGGAGCATAAAATTAGCAGCGCTTAGTACAATCACTCCACTCTATGCTTTGAAATAGCTCGATAATTGGAATTTTGCAAAAAAAAAAAAAAAAAAAAAAAGGGATCTCAGAATGTGAGCATCTATTTGCGGTAAAGGATGTTTTTCTGAAATACGCGAATTGTGCATGTTAATGATTTCACAAAAATCACGAGGGAATCATGCACATCAATCATATGATTAGGTCAGCTCTTATTTTTGGACAGCGATTGTAATGCACAGACAGGTAGCAAAGACCGTTTGTGGATTTTTCGGATTACCTTTGAGTCTTTTAGTTAAATTGTTCTGAGAAAACGTGAGGTGAATCGAAAGAGAGGGATCCAAGTGTTGCTACGACAGAGTGCATTGCACTGTCAAGGAAAATTGAAGACGCGATTGGAGTCTAGTATGGTCTGATTGCAAGTAGTGTCAAGTTGTTAAGGTAGTTATTACCTCAATCTGCGAGTAAAAATTGCCCCAAGGTGTGCTTGTGCCGGCAAACGAACGAAGTTTAAAGGGAAAACCACTTCCCCTTTAAATTGTTTATAAGTGATTATATAGATTGTTTGCATTCAATGTGCTGGCTTTCAATCTGCTCGCTCATTCGTATAGACTCGACACGTGTGTTAAGAAGAATCAATAATACTTCGATAGTTCTCCGTCAACTTGTTCTATCACGAATTGACGAAATCGACAAAGGAGAAATTGACACGTTGTTTCAAAGGCTCGTTTGAAGGTTCGCCACACTGGTATGACCTCTTGTTTTCACTCGTCGCCAATTGCATTGACCGATTTCACAATTGTCGTATCTCAATTTTATCAAGTTTATCAATTAAAAGCGCAATGGATGCACATTTCATGAGTGACACATATGTAAGATGTATTTATCGCTGTGATTCGTGATGTTATGCATGCATGTAACTTTGTGTAAAGTTTGGTTTTCCTCCGATTCACTGTGAATATTTGCTAATATGTAAATTCAAAATACTGTATATTTGCTCCAGGTGTGAAGTTTGATTGAATAACATCGGACGACCCACGTCACCTCGTGTGTTGTCCGCACATCAATCAACTGCGGCCACCATTTCGAAGATTCAGAGTAAAAGAATGCTCAAGAAATTAGGCAAGTTAATTTGTAAGGAGCAGTGAGCAGTTACCTTTTTAACAGTGGAGATGCAAGCCAAACGACAACCACCAGTCCAGAAATAGAAACACAGTCATGAAGCGGGCCTTCAGATTGATCATAGGACTCTCCTCATTCAACTTGATACCGAGGTTTTCAAGGATTCCTCTTTTTGCTCATCGGCAACACGAGAACCCTGCAGATGTAAAAATGATTGTCTGTTCCCTGTACAAATCCAGCCCCAGGACATGTTGCCTTATGCGAACTTAGCATTAGCTATCAGCACGCCCAAGAATCGTCTTTGTATAATGATTACGATGTAATGAAATATTGTTTTGCGGGTTCGGAGGCTTCTAGTTAGTTGGGCAGGATTAACCACATTGCCATTCCTAATAATATTGTTTTCTGGTTGGAGTCCGTCAAATGAACTTGAAGCAGCCCTTGTTTTCTTCTCTGGTCCCCAGCCATGCCTTCGTCCTTCTAATAAACGCTCTCTTTGTCGGGCCAGGGCACTGTTTATGTCCAAGGCAGCAACAATAGGTTCATGTATAAGCAGCTTGGTGTAGCTTCTGGGCATTTTATCGCTGACAGTTGTTAATTTCAAATTACGTGTTATTGCCAGAGAACAGATTACTGGTAATGTAGGCCCAATGCTTAGAGCTAATATGAGGATTGTTTTTTCATCTGACATGTTGGCCTCTTAAAACACTATTCAATTATAGTCCCCTAACTTTACAGGACTGCTCTATTACTGCAATCGTGTGCACCAGAATGAGAAACACAGATCTGATGTATCCGCTAAGTCTTCATTCTTAACGATACCATGACAGCAGCTCATTTCACCCCTGATATTATGCACCCTTTTGGACAACGCTAGAATTATTTTATTTCAACCATAAAATATTTGCGCCAATCTGGGTCTTCCTTTTTTAACATTCGCCTGCTCCCAACATTCAATATGAAGACTCAACGCCTCGTATATCCCAGCATGACAACAGTATCACACAAATGAACGCGCATTTCTTTACTTCACTTTACTTTTGGTTCGAAATTAGTTGGGGGGAAAATGAACTTTAGATTCTTAATCTGGGACCCGGCCATTATAATTCTGTATCTACATGACAGCGGTAGGCCTGTGATTTACAATGTACATGTATGATAATGATACTCAGGATTAATTTTATACCACCCAATTTACCCACTGCACCGAATTAAGACAATCGATGTTATTGTCAATTAGACTCACCTGTAACTAGGTGGACTGTGAACTCACAAGATGCTGATAATGCATGCTCCAGGGACTGATTGCGATGCTTTAGATGCTGACATAGAGCTCTGTCCGTGTCACGTTAGACACAACAGGTAAAACCGATTCCCTCAAGATCCACATTAATTATGCATGTAGATATAATTAATTGTATATACACGCAATTGAGGGTTAATTAATGACCATGGATCGAATACGCAAGTGTATTTACATGAGTCGCCAAAATTGTTTCATATTTATAACTCCCAAAGTGGAAGCAGAGTAACTATTGCTGCTAGAACACCTGAGGGCATAGAAGGTTTACAATGCATTAGATAAGATACTTGATAACCTCCCTGATTAATATTGTTCAACTGTGTCACCCAAGACATCACACAAGTCCCTGTCGCCAATGTTTGAAATTCGAAGTTGCAGGCTCTGAATTGCTTGCGGAACATCTGCTAAAAATGGGGCTTGGGTTTCAAATTAAACAGTGGTTGAACATAAAATGGAACCCGACAGCCATATAAATGTCACCCTGTCCCTTTTAGACGTGCTTTTAACTAAGCATGAGCAATTTCAAATATCCCGCTATCATTTAGCTGCTCAGCGGTGCAATTAACACAGATTAGATCATCTTCCAACATCTGCTTCTATATAATAGCACGTGAAACAAATGAACTCATCGGGTGCTTTCATAACAGGTATCAGGATTGTTCTTACTAATCTCAAAATGATGTACAGCATATTCGACAACTCTGGTAACCACAACTCTCTTCGTACAAGAATCCTCCCAAAGTATCATAACAAAATCCAAGCTTCTGTAATCATCTCATTACGAATGATGGTGTCATATTTTTTCTCTCCAAATTATCGGCCGTCCTTGGCCTCAACTGATATACCTTGACTACGTACATGACCCCTTACAACCATAGCTCAAGACTTATCAGCGTGCAATCAAAACACTCTTCTCAACCATCCTTGATTTATGCAGCATCAACATTCTGCCTCAAAAGAGCCAATTTCTGACTTTATGATCAGTTTGTTGCCATGGTGACTCAGCTTCAGTAACTCAGTCGTAACAATGCCCGGCAGACACACTTATTACTCTTGTGTTTCGTGATTTCCATAGACGATAAGTTACGTGGTGGAAATTTCGATCAACAGCAATAATGTCATCCTGACATTGGCACATTTAAATGATGCAGCATATGTCTGTTCAATATCATACGTGAAATTGAGTGACATTCTTTTGATCAGTAATCATTCGAAAATTGTCACCTACAATAATTTAGAACTCATTACACTCAGATACAAAAAATAATGTGTCGTTTAGCTGTCAATTCCAGTTTGAACAATATTTTCGAGAAGTGTTATATTTTAGGTGAGTTTAAAACGACGGATGTTATAAGATAAATTGCCGCATCTGTGAAACACGATTAGTACCGATTGACCTCCAGTATTCTGATCCATGGATCTGAGATATCTTTCTTCCCATTTGGGATTTTATCATTGGCGCAATCAAGAGCGATGAATCTCGTTTCAGGCCACCAAATTCAGCCTTTTGTCTTTGGGAAATATTATTGCGGTTTCCAAGGATGATTATCCCCATGGGAAAATGAAATGGTTGTTGCACAGGATATGCTGTTCTCGTGTTAAATACTGCTAGAATGTTGACCCTTTTTTTGTTTGCTGCATGCTTGATCCTGTTTCATAACTGGAGCGATGGAATACAACATCATTTCATTCCGTAAATGGAGTCTATGACTCATTGGTTGCATTGCGTTTGTGTTTGGACATTGATCAATGATATTGTTTTTTTTTTTTTTTTTCTTTTTTGTGTGTGTTGTTTTTGTTGTTTTTTGTTGTTTTTTTGTTGTTTTTTTTTTTTCTTTCTTTCTTTTTTTTTGCACAAAGAAACATTGATATGAAATATGAAAGAAGAGAGAAAAAAATAGGAGGCATTTTTAGATTAAGAAGTAATGTCAACCAACATAATATGTTCATATAATCATAATACAGTGTGTTTGAGACCACTCACAGTGAGCACATAAGTGTATTGTATCACGAACTATTAAAACTGATAATAGTGAAAGTTAAACCAGAAAGATAACTCACGTTATGAGTCAAGATATGTATTGACCATGTCTGGTGATAGTTCAGAAATCGGATACTATATATGCACATGTATAATTACTATTGCCAATTCACGATGTCACATTATGGATTCAAAAGCCATTTACCAAAAACCAGTTATCACAGATCATAATACACAATAGTAGAACGGCAAGTAGCACTGACCTCAAATCAAATGTGATTTTTCGCTCGGGTTATCATAAAAGCATTCTGAAATGTATCTATAAGTTTTACAGAACCTTAAATTCGTTGACATCTATTAATGAATTAATAATGATTTACTGACTTTAGTGGAAGCAAGAAAGCATTCGTTTATTTAAAGAAGTGACTTCAATCACCATGGTTGCTGCAATTGGTAAAACATTGACATTGAAGTTTAATTCCCGGAAAATGTGATGAGCAATGTTTCTTATGCCAGTATTCTACGAAAGAATAGTTTCCAAGATGAGCAGGTTATGAGCATTCAGTGCGAACGACATCATGGGTCACGAATTGTGGCGTGAGATAGAGATAATTAGGCTTCTGATTGTTTTGCAACATGTTCATTTTTTCATCTTAAAGATCAACAATAATGACGAAAACAAAGCCAAAATTGCGAAATATGCATCCTCAATTTCATGGTACGAAAGAGACACGAGCAGAGCGTGGATTTACTACTTCTAATTTTCTCGTCCTTTCTGTTTGGTTCACATAGTATTTGCCGCAAGGCTCTCCTTCCGGCAAATGAAAGGTTAAGGTAAATAAAAGTAAATGTAAAAGGTTGCGATGAAAACAAACGACTCGGCTGTTTTGGCATCATCGCTTCGAGTCGGAAAAAGACGATAAATTATTAGTATAATGAGTTAGTGGGATATTAACATATCACAAGATATTTGAATTGTCTGATTCTTATTAAAAATAACTCAAAAATAGTTACAAGATAAACTAGTTAAGAATTTTAATCAATTTATGTGATCGAAATTTCAGTGTCCGTCATTGACGATTGACCGGAGGGGGGTCAGCGAAAATTAACTTCTTCCTCAAATGTCCCCGAATAGCGTTATGGTTATTATATTTATGCGTTATAATTTCATGATACATACTGCCTATAAATATACTTGAAACATGATCAAAACACTTGCTACTTGGATTTTAACCCTGATCCCTATTATATAAATTCCCTGGTTCAAAAATTACGATTGGGGGGGGGGGGTATCAGAATACACTGGTGACATCAATATGAAAATGCTCTGTATTTCATACAAGAGTCACAGAGACATGTTCTAATGCTGACCTAAACGAGGTTTTTGCTGTCTAAGAATCAAGATAAAACATCGCAACTAATTCGACCAATGGTGTTGAAGGCGTCTTTTTACGAGTGCCTCTTCGCACGCATTTATATCGTTGCACGACATTCCATCTAAATGCGCTTTCATCAGACCAGTTGGCAACAACATCCATTCATTGTGACGTCATCAATTGGTGTGCTCATGAATCCTTTAAACAATTGCTACGCATGATTGCAAATTTAAGTGCAATTATCCTCAATGAATTCTGAAGACAAAAGACTGCTTCCTCTCTTCTCACACTTAAGCAGGATGAAGTCGCATGCTCTTCTACAGGGCTGTTAT
>KB300602.1:257625-286477 GCA_000328365.1 Capitella teleta
ACACACACACACACACACACACACACACACACACACACACACCTATAGCATAAACATGTGTTATATTACTGATAGATATCGACAACCACAAGATGCCATTGGAATAGGTACATTATGCAGTTATCATCGACAGACGGGTGCGTAGCATTGGAAACAGCATCCCTTTGTGACCTTCTGAGAGCCAATGATCCAATCAAAGCATCCTTAAATTGACAGAATACATTGATAGATTCCCTCTGTGATTACATCTGCAATATAGATAGCCACCGAATGGGCATTGATGCTGATTTTGAGATGTGGATCATGTGTGTCTGCTCTTCATGCTGAAGTCTTAGTTTAGGCAATTTGTTTTGTTTTCATTGGCCATATCGTGAGAGTAGGTCAAATAATATTTATTGAGCGTTCCTTTTACTTAATCTCACTTTCAATATTCTTCTGATTTTACTTTTGCTACTCTACGTTTATGGGATCAATTGCCTACTATAGTGTTATATCTGCTCAGTCACTTTAGTTTTAAAATCAAAATCGAAAACTTTACTCTTCAACGGAGCCTATTATTAAAACATTCAATAAACTTTATTTGATTATGTTCTGCTATATATTTATTTATATATTTATTTATATATTTATTTATATATTTATTCCGCATCCTTTTGTTTATTTACATGCACTACACGTTTGGAAGTTTAGCACTTGACAAATGCGTTTTTGAGCAACCATGGCGAAGTTGTATTTTCGTCTAGAGTAATCGTTACAAGGTAATAGATATTCGCAAATTCAAGATTGAATTCAAGAAATCCGACTGTACAACTGCATGCGATGACTATATACTCCAGAGATACCCCCAAGAAGAGAGTGAGCAATGGTCAATTTCGTACAATCTAAGCACTATAAGTTCAGAAAATAGGCCCGTAAATCCGATTCTGGCATACATGTAATAGCTTGTCACAGTGGCATCAAATACTCTATTTGGGAGTATGTCATGTTTATCACAGAGTCTGCTGGTACAAATGCCGAGATATGATCAGTCTTCGGAGAAGGATGACATCCATTTACCTTTGATTTAATATCCTTGACCTCTTAATCGGGTTTGATGTGACATCGACACCATACGCCGAAGTAATGAACCCATGTCTGATTCAATTCATTATGTATGTTGGCCTCTGGCAAGTTAATTATATCTCATGATATAGTTATACCAACGCAGGAGGTTGTTAATAATCAACTTTATTGTGTTCTGTTACAACTTTTAAGTGAAATGAAATTTTAGCTGTTAGCTGCAAATAATCCAATCGAAAAGGTTTAGCGAATTTCTTCTTTCTTGCTTGAGCCCTCTACTTGCAAACAAATTAAAGTTTGAGTTTTGTTATTTCACTCAAATAGAATCGAATACAGTGCCTGTTAATTAAAAGAGATTTATCTCTCAAAATACTTCTCCACCCTTCAAAATGGGAGCACAATTACTGCGGAACTATTCTCTATTATATATAATTAAAAAAAAAGAGAGAAATAGTCTCAGTTCTTCAAGGATTTATACAATGCTACCATCACTGCACCGAGCACATCTCTGCTCGTCTAAATCTAGCTGAGTATCCAATACAACTTACTCAGTCCCTTCTGTGCATATTGCCTAAAATAGAACTTATAACCAAGAGGGCTGAAAAATCAACCGCTCTCCTTATACCATGAATACGAAATGAGGTTCTTTATACATCTTGCCTGCTTTTTGCTCGGTTATTGGTAACGCAGCACACCCCAGGTCTACAACCTTGATTGACATGGCTTATCACTGATGCCTCTGATGATAAATAGCACGCCACAGGATCACGAACAAATTCCAAAATATGCATGTTATGCAGCATCATATAACTGCCCATCTACCTCGTTTATAACACTGCGATTGTTGAATGATTCAAGCAGAGCTATTCAGGCTCCTTCAGCCATCGGAGTCTTTATTTATTTCCCTCGGAATATTCATATTTTTTACAACGGGTCTTAAAAGTTCATTGTTTTGACATAATACACCAATACTTGTTCCTTAGACTTAACATTCAAAAACCCCTGGTCACCGATTGTGACAGGACAAGTATTATCTCTATGGAGTGCTCATCACACAAACGGAACTGTGATGGTTATAAACCTTTCATATGGGACTTAATATACGATGACCTCTGTGACCTCCATGGTACTTATCTTATTGCTTAGAGTTGAAATGACCTGATTCGCAACCCGTTTGCTCAGCATTGTCATTTAATCTAATTAACAGATTAATTGACTTTCATGAGGATACGTGATTGAATTAAGGGATAAGTCACAGGAAGGAGATGATTATGCTCGGGATAAAGGTTGATCATTTGAATCTGGAGCCGCCGAGACGAAGTCGAGTTCGGTTATTTAACTCTTATTTGGAGTGACCTACGCTATTTGTTTATTTACACGCGTTCACTATGAACGCATTATGCACTTAAATACACAAAGCTGATTGGCTGGCACACTCACTGAATGATATAATGTTGATTCCATGTGTATGTAGAAAGTTTACATATTACATAACTTTATATAGCAACCAAATAGGGTTTTATTCAATGAAAGAATATTTACAATAGATAGAGTAGTATAAATTATGGATAACTTTTTAATGAGGAGAATGAGATGAGGCGTGTAGAATTGATTAATAACTGATAAGTCATACAAAATGACGATATGTTTATTAGAAAGTGTAAAGCAAACAAAACAATAATTGCCTACAAAAACTGAGACAATTGTGATATTCGGCAAAAATTACTAGAATAGCAAATGTAAATGGAAGAACAAGGCATCCATCACATTACTGAACATTAGGATGCATGGAGAAAGAGATGCTATAATATGTATGACCATAAGTTTATTCAAGGGTACCGTGTATAATATGTGTGTAAATCTATATACTAGTATAATTATCTAATAGAATGAGTATGAATTTTATCCAAGTAGAGTAACGACATAATTATTTGGATAATTTTAACCCAACAGTGTGCATTCGTCAAAACAAATAGCCTTGTCTTTCCTTACCAAATAATTGAACAATTTCTGAAAGACACAGCATTCGTCAACATGAACCCAAAATAGCACCTGTAATGTGGTACTAGAGACTCAGAAATTCTCAAAATGATGGATGAACATTGTTTTCTCTGTGCAGCTCGTGTTTTTGCTGGCTTCGCAAACACCTTTGGTCAAACCAGGTGGCCCACAACTAAACACGCCGACTTTTTGAACCTGGAGAAGAAGGAAGCATGCACCATGATGTATTTATGGAGTTGATCACTGAATAAAAACATTCAGTGTTTTTCAATACATCTTTATGTAAACTTAATACATGCATAAGGGATAATATGTTGCATAAAATTGTGTATTAATGGCCTTTAACAACAACTTGGTTGTGGCTTTATTAATACCTGCGGATGCTTGTTTCCGACTGCTTCGAATATCTTGTCAAAGTTTGGTCTGCCGAAATGCGTTTTAGCTTTGAGACCAGTGAAAGTACTTCGTCCCGAAAGACGCTGGAAGTTCTCTTCGCAAATGTACTGAAATACAAGAAGCGAGAAATAAAGTCCAGCGAGACATTCGAGGCAGCGCGTTTAGTAACTCACCAGCATCATAGTTCTCAGATCAAAGGAATTGAACATTTGTGTGATGAAGATGTGAGTGTCGACAATAGCAGCAGCATCCACCTCTTCCACCTGGCGAATGATATCGACAAACCATTCGAAGTGTTTCTGGTTCCCTGTCACCCAGATGAAGTACACCTACATTCAATAAACATTGCAGAGAAAGAGTTAATTATGTTTTTTACAGAATATCAAATTGACTATTTGATGTGCTACTGTGAATAATCTGACTCACCTTTTTACATTTCATCCTGAACGTGTTATTGATCGACGTCATGAACGCAAAATCCTTCAAGATCGACGCATACGGCGTGACCCCAATTCCACCGGCAACCAAAATGGATACTTCGAATCGGAACCAATCTTGTTGGCCTGCGCCGAATGGCCCATCGATGTAGAGCTGTGATTGGTCAATTCAAATGCATTGTCTTAAATCATCTTGGTAGCTGTGTCTTACCTTGGGATAAGGTTGGTCATTCAGTCTGTCTGGGTCCATGAGCATGCGGAGGTTCTGCGTCCAGGGTCCAACCGCTCTCACATGCACCGACAGGGTCTCTTCGTGGGGCGCAGAGGTCAAGGTCAACGCATGATACTCATCTGAGCCGAGAGGGTCACAGGCAAGGCGCACCCATTGACCTGACCGGTATTCAAAATCGACGGGGCGCTTGATCTCGACAAATGTCACACCTGTGAGATGCACAAGGAATACTTGTATCATCAAAAGTATCACCGAAGTTCATCTCATTTGATGTTGGCTCAATTATATCATTATCTTCACTTATGACTTGGCAATATTATAGTTGTAATGGGAAATATTTAGATTTGCTTCATCAAACGTGGCATTTACCAGAAGGCAGAAGTTCAGCCCTGACGACACTTAGCTCCTTCTTGCTACGACTGAGCGAGATGACCTTGTCAAACATGTAGATGATGCCAGGACCAATGAAGTAGTAGAGGAAAGAAGGTTCCTGGATGATCCTGGAGGCTCCGTGAAGGAAGATCAGTAGGTAGAGCAGGTAGATGAACTGGTGGGTGATCCAGAAGGCGTTGAAGATGTGACGACGAGACGTTGCAGTAGCAAAGATGTATATGATACAAATGACGAGAACTAAGAGGATCCCGGTGATGCCTGAGGTAGAATAGGATGACATGGACTGGTGAACATATAAATGGAGGAAATATCGCACCAGTGAGATTCTTGAAAAGCCACCAGTCCACTTTGGGGAGAAAATCAGATCTGGAAATGAACGTTTTAATTGTTTGTATCATTTGTTCAAGTCAATTTCATATTTGTACCTGAAGTAGATTTCGTCAAACATGCATAAGAAGCTGACAGGCTGTGTGGCCACGTGATAAAAGTTGAAGCAGTAACCAACAATGTGAACAACTGGAAAAACATTGTCAGTTCGTGACTGGAATATTGGCTGAGATGGAAAAATTGAGATTCACCCGTAAAAAATAATGCAGCACAGGCGACAATTTTGTGGAATGAGATGTGGGAATCGAAGGGAATGTAGAGGTTGATGACCGTTTCTCTTAGCCGAGTGATCGTGTTACGACACATTGTGAGCAACAGGAGGCTGAAATGGACAAGTTATCAATAAAAGCAGGTTAAAAAATATATGCCTCTAGGAATCAGATTCCTATATTTAGACAATATTTTCCTTGCCTCAATATAAATGAATAGCTTTAACATAAATGTTTATTATGGTGGAATGAACAGTTTTAACAACCTAAATGTGAAGGACATTCCAGCCGCTGCCCCTCGAGTCAGAGCAACACCATATCCAGCAATGCTCCTCAGTCCAATATGCTCCTGCTCAACTGCGTAATCTATCAAAAAGTTAATTTGTAAAGATAACATAAGTTAAGTTCATCAACTGACAGTAGAATCGCTCAGCAAACACCAGGAGGCATATACTGAAGAAGATGAAGAGATAAACCAACTTCTGACTCTGGTTCTCAAAATGGTGTCTCCAGGAAATCAGTTTCTGCGTAAACATTGTTTGTTTACTTTCTAAGTCATTGGTGAATGTGTCGGTCGATCTGGTTCGCTGGGAACTGAGATTACGTAATAATATACATGTACATGTATTAAAGTAAATAAAAAAATCAACCCACCGATTTTGATTTTCTTTGTGTTTCCTCTTTGGGAAGCAGATTTTTGTGCCTGATGAACCAGAATAATAATCTGCTGGTTAAAAGCAGGGGTAGCCCACCTTTCAGATCGATGCACACATCCCATAGCATATCCATATGATCACCAAGGACTCTCTTGAAGTCATCCAACTTGAGACTGCTGTTGCCATCCAGACCAGCTGAGGTAAACATTTCATGAACGAGTTGATCAATCTCTTCAATGTTGAGACTCGAATTGGCGATCTCAAGCAACGACCTGATACAATGACACAAGTACAGAAGCAAATGAATGGTATATATATAAAACATAAAAACTTACTTGATCATTGATTTAACTTCAGTTCGACTCAGGGATCCATTTCGATCAACGTCGTACATCATGAACAATAACTGTAGCTTATCTTCACAGCTTCCTGCATAGAAAAATATACGTTTCACTCATGATGGAATGTTATCTGTACCTTGTGCAAAAAGTAGCACAGCGTACAGGAGTTCTCTGAATGAAATGTATCCATTGCCATCATGGTCTATAACTGAAAACATTTGCTCCACAAACAGGGAATCTGACTTCATGGCTAAAGCCTCTGCAAACTCCTCCTGTAATAATACCAGGTGCATCATGAAATTTGCGAGGCGAGTCTCGTACCCTGGAAAGCTCACAGTCGACTATCTCTTTACACTGCTGGATCTGAATGTCATCCGGATTTCTCATCTCTCTGAGGGCGTTGGCCTAAGCAATATGTTCCAGAATGAGCATGCAAGTATTTGTTGAATCAGAAAACTTTTCGAGATTGTCACCTCAGTGAAGATTCCTCGGAAGAAGTCAGTGAGCAGTTTTTCCCTTTTTGATTTAGTAACTGCTTTCTCGTGGATGTATCTGGTCGTGTTGTCGTAGAGATGAAGAGCAATGGAATGGCGACTTAGAATTTCTTTGAGGGACCTCAGGAAATCATTTCTCCCATGCTCACCGTCTAATTTGAGAACCTAGTAAAGATTAGATAAAATCAAAAAAAAAAGAAGAGGCGTTTAAAGTAAGTTTTCCGGTGCATACCATGTCATACTCTCTGGGTACATGAACCATGACGATGTCACTGCTGTCACAAGAGCACCACACGCTGACGTTGGGGCCGAGACGTGCAAGGTCCAGCTTCCTCAAACACACACTACCCTTGGGAGAGTGCAAGGTCATGGTGCATTCAGAAGCACTTATTGACACAGCGACCTCCCTGCTTTGCTCACGGTCTCCTTGCCACTCTACAGCTGCATGATAGGATAACATAAGATATCGAAAGTGAGCTTGTTATACTGACCATGCATTCCAGGGGTTTTATTGGGTCTTTTTCTGCGATTGATTTGCTGTAGAGTTTTTTCTCTACGTTTCACAATATATTGACGACATTTTGCAATGATGTAGGCGACCAATATGCATACTGTAATGAGACTTAAACATAAAAGGCAACATAAATCAGATTGATCTATAACCTTCCCGACATAATTTCGTTTCCCCTCGAAAGGACAGACTTGCAAAATTGCAGACTTGCAAAATGCAATTCTGCCTCAACACCATTAATTATATACCACGGTAGATGGTTTGTAAGTGGTGGCCATGAATGTCAGCTATATGATGCACATCTTCTTCCATAATCAAAGAGGACCTCTGCTTAGTTCTATATTTTGTTTGATCGATTCAATATACAAGTATGCGCTTTTATGAATGCGGAGAAAGCAATTTCGAAACGATCTGTCAGCCAAGATGCGCGTGTCATAGATTGATAATAGACTGGCACTTTGTTTTACAAATCTAGTTTAAACTTACGGAATGGTAGAAGCGCAAGACAAGTAAAAGCCGTGATGTAGGCAACTTCACTTCCCGAGAAGTAATCGTATCCTTTGTGAGGAGTGCAATCTTCCATGTCATCTTCAGTCAATTGTTTTGGTTGAGGACATGGATCACCTGCATAGAATGGACAGAGTTATAGCATTGCATGAAATGGACAGAGCTATATCCCTGTTTGAATTAGACAAAGTTATGTTCCCGAAATGGACAGAATTATATTCTTGTCTGAATTGACATAGCTACATTCTTGTATGAAATGTACAGAGTTAAATTCTTGTTTAAAATGAACAAAGTTATATAAAAAATGAAAAGAATTAAAACAACCACTCAAACCTTTTCTCCATAGGAAAGCATTACTTTGAAGCATGTCTGGGTGGAATTTCATAGCTTTCATGATGACAGTGCTAAATTTCGTCGACCTGATTTCGTCAATTTCGTCATCAGTAAACTGACTAAAAAAGAGGTATTGCGTTAGTGATAATCATGGGTGACATATCTAGCTTACTTATTTTCTCTATTTTCAAACCAATGTCGGTCTGCATCCCGGATTCGAATGAACTGGTTCATAACAACTGACGAGAAGAGACGACCTGGACCTTTCGATGTCGATTCCAGGAGCCCCAATGGGTAGATGTCAAGGTCGTTGAATGAATGATTGTATAAGTGTGCTAACCGCTCGAAGATCTATACAAGGTGTATAATATTATATAGCATTAATCGTGTTACAAAGCAATGTATTAGTTGTGATTAATTTCATCTTAGGTAGCTACCCACCTGTGCATTGGTTTTGTACAGTTCTGGATTGATATCCTTCCAGTCAGTGATGACAGGAAGACCAAGAGTCTTTCTCGCGGAGTTGTAGTCGGGCAAACCGTGATCTCGACCTCTCACTATCGTCGTCACTGTCAGGTCGTGTCGAGAGAAGTGCAGCGGTCCAAAACTCCTACCTGCAAGCACAAAATTTCTCATTTTACAAATAGAGAAAAAGTAATTTTGGCTGTTATTTCTGCTTAGAACAGCACTTACCTCGCAGGTCTTTGACTATAACGTGGTCCATGTTTTCACTTAGCTGAGAAGCCATTCCCAAAATTATTGGTTCAAGTCCATGATGCTCCAACACTTCCTGAAATAAGTTTGATCGAAGGAGCAACCCACGAAGTCAGAAAACCTGAGTGATTTATGCTCACCTGAGAATGCCAATAAGTATTGCACAACCTCAACGCCTTGCCATATTTGGTCTTTCTGAATCGGCACTTTTCATCCCTGAAATAAATTATAACCAAGATTCGTCATTGAGAGAAGAGAGAAAAAATATCGAAAAACTAAAATAAAACGCGAGGTATTTGTCGATTTAATTTTAGTTTGAAAACGTCGATATATTTATTATGATATTCAAGGACCATAAAGCCGTGACCATTAAATATTGACACGATGGAGTGACCATGCACTAGAGGATTTACACCTGGGTTTACATAACCGACCTGAGATATATTCCAGGTGGGACCTCAGAGTGACCAGCTCTCATGGCCGCCGCTTCAAAGAGAGCGCTGATCGATGGATTCAAATGACGTTGGTATTTATGGTAAGTGGGAGGGCGTTGTCCAACAAATTCAGGCAACCATTCATACATGATGACATTCTAGAAAATAGACAATATTTTTCTCTTCTGAATGATTGAAGTTTCTGCTGACCTGCAAGACAGCAATCACGTGTCTCCTGGTTTTGGCAAATATTTTCGAGTCGGACCATGTTGGGTGTTGGCGCTGGATGGAGTCGGCAATGGCGTTATGATATCTGAACCACACCAAAGCCAGAGCCGTCAACCCAGGGTTTTGATGACTGTGTACATCTCCAAACACTAGGAGAAGTGTACATGATTGTGTGTTGACGTAAATATGTTTAGTAGTTGCCAGGAAGCAAAATAAACACTCGTCCAGTCGCCCATCGCCAGTGTAATCGCACCCGGGCGAGTGGGATACCATGGCAACTGGCCCTGGATGCCGAGTGTAGCATTTTGCTCAGTAAACTTATTTTATTCATGTGTTGCAGACTTTGTGTGAAATGCAAGTGCACCGATGCGCTGTTTGGAAATGAACCATCATCTGGAGCAAATGGTGTTCATCTGAACATCGGGATTATAACCACTTAAATTAATCAGAGTTAGTTACCCCAAACAAACTGTTGATTATAATACTTGTATTTGAGTTGACAGACATGCCGAAACTCGCACTAAGTCGCATTGTCATATTTTAGGTTAATGTCTCCTGATAGTTGATACAAATTCATTCAGTTTGATGCAAGCATAATTTAAATCAAAGCAGTAATTCAAAGGTTACAGCCTGTTTACGGGTCAACACCACGCGAAATCGAAGATGAGAAATACGCGTTAAAAGAAAGACAAAGCTTCGAAATGATTCAACTGTCAATACAATAGGCTTAATTATACACTAAAATAAGAACTTATTGGTCACAGACTGACATGATTTTTGTATGTGAGGAAAGAGGAGACATTTTATTTATATTATACATGTATCGTCATAAAAACATAAAAATTAACATTTTGAACCCATCTGACCTCTCTGAGCTTGTTTCTAGGGAATATGCTCTGCGACTTGGTGCATTCATCCAAGAAGACGTGATGTAAATGATTGTGCTGGAGCTTGTTGAAATCGACAATGAAGCTCTATATGTTATATATTATAATTATTACTTACTCGTGTCATCTCAGAGACACATGCAAGGAATTCATAAATAAAGTAATGGAATGAGAAGAGAGGCAGTAAATCACAAATCACGACTTCAAAATTAAATTAAATTTAACAAATCAAAACGAACGAAAAAAAGAAATGGTGCACGCGCAAGGATTAAAGGTCACCTCCTCTTTTAAGAGTGTTCGCAGAGAGGAAAAAAATACATGCGCGCAGGTTTTGGTCTCGATTTAGTATACAGTGTACGTTGTTAATCAAATCGCCGAGGTATACTTTATCTGGGTTGACTCTGCCATATATTTTAATAAATGTCATAATTATGAATAACTCTTTCCTGCACAATATATATATTATCGTTTTTCAGTTATTTCATGAATGTATTTGGGTAACCAATTTTGAAATCAGGGTTAGGACGATTTATGCATGTCATAACAAGATAATTAGACATTCACTGCCAGAAAGGAATAATTAATCGCCATAGCTCGTCCAAATTATGTTCCAAGTAAATTATGGTTTTACATATTTGTGCAGCATGATTTACAGTACTATTTAGTAGTGTTTAATATACATACCTGCCTCTCACAACCATTGCCTTTTGCAGGCATCTAATTCACATATGATACACAAGCCGGTACTCACTCCAAAGATCTCCAGCTTGTCTCATGTGGTTCGTGACAGGGCTAGGGTTGTTATCCAGGGGTAGACCAATTTTGTTCTTAGCAGGCAGAGCTCCTCTGCTGCCATTAAGCGACTGTAGACGTCCCCCAGTGAACGCTCGCAGGCAATTGCACCAAACTTCACTTGAACCATACAGGAAATTTCCGTCGATCCAACTACTGACCTTATTGGTCTTGCAATGAAAAAAAAAATCAATACCATTAACATATTATTTTATGTGGAACTAACTGGTTTGCGTGGATTTCCTGGTGAGATGCCGGAGTTTTTATTATAGCTTGACCTCACAAATGGCAAGAACTGCTGACCACTCCGGTTTGTGTTGAAATCTGGGTCATCATCCGGGACAGGAACATGAAGAAGCTCCGCTGGACAGGAGGGAGATGAGGCGTGCACCACTTCATACGAGACCAACTGACCTAATTAGGATTAATCGCAGAAACGAGTCACATGGAGAAAACAACTTATTTAATTTATTTTAATCAAGAAGTAACAAGATATGCGTTTTATTAATACAACGAGATAATCCACTTCTTCATTATAGGATTGCAGTGAGATTTAGGTTTTTTCTTTTTCATTCTAAACGCGGATGCAATTTAATGTTCACATGAGATTCACGCATTGAATTTGGAACCAAACTGACCAAAGTAAGCGAAGAGGGCCGTGTGGTTCTGACGTGATGCTAGGCCACTGGGGCCGTCAAATATGGCGTTGCTGATTTCTCTGGGGTTTGGTCGGTTGGCACCTGAGGGCGTGGCTGTCATATCGGCGTACGCAGGTGCGACCTCGTAGGCGATATCCTCACCTGTCGGTGATAGAAAAAATGAAGGTGAAATTGGAAATTCACAAGAAGTGAGACTCAGGAAGGTTTAATTAAAACGAATTCAGTATGTGTTCATTGTGACTGATTTTACTGTACAAGAGGCGACTGTGATTATTGTGTTAGATTGTCTAGTCGTGTATACTTCATTTAAAACGCAACAATTAAAGATTTCAGATTCATAATAGAGTGGATCATACTTTAAAAATCAGAGTTGTGTTTTGTTTCAGTGAATAAAGGAAAGAGAAATTCTTCCTCAAGCGAACATACGCCCCTTCGACTATAAGAACAAATAGGTCACAATCTATTGACACTTTATGCTTGGCCTACTGACACAGAAACGTATCAGAATGGCTATAATTATTGACCTCTAACAAAACAACTGAGTTGTTGAGCAACTTTCATAAGATGAGATCATTTGGATTTTTATACCGTGAACCCAGGTTTGTGCTGTATTCCCAATCTAAGTACATTGATTAAATGACACATCACAGTAATAGGATGAGCAATTCACTGTTGAGTCCAGTGTACTTATTTTGTTTAAAATAATGTCTCATTTACCAAAGCTGGTGATTAATTCATAAAATGTTTCAATAGCGGTTACATGCATCAACCTTATTGCAAGACATGTCAACAAGCAGAGTCAATCATACTAAACGGTAAGCGAATTTTATGGAAGGCAAGTGTTTTAACTCCACGTGTGGATACTTTAGTTACTTATCTCATTTGTAGCATTATTTTCATTGATTGATAAATGTGCATTATCAGCTCAATATTACGTGATTGATTTTAACAAAATCCATTATATTTATTTCATATTATATTGAAATTGTTCAACGCACAGACAGATAATAAATTTAATCACGTAGAAATGAACGTAATTTGATGTTTCTATAGTAACCATTGGGTGTACCAGTTAAAAATTACTAGGGAGTATTCTAATGTAGAAATTAAGTCACTTAATTATAAAAAAAAAATTTAAATGAAATTCCTGAATTTCTTATCACTTACCTACGCTTCCCCATTTTGGATTAGCTAAGTTGTTGTACCATCCGTCATATCTTTGTTCAGCCAGGCACAATGCTGCTGCAAAGCAAAGCAAAGCAATTGCGATGCAATTTATAATAATTATAGGGTAAATAAAGCTACTGGCTCAGCCTTACCTTGGAACAGAAGAACTGTCCTCAGTGCTAGCCACATGCTGTCTTCTTCACTGGTGAACTATGCTCAGCAGCACATCGTATACTTGTGAATTTTCTTGGCAAATATTCATACAACTCCTTGTCCCGAGGCGTCCATTCATATACATAGCTCATAGATATGCATGAGTGAGCACGCGCCAAGAATGTCTTTGGGTCAAGAAGGTGAAGGTCTATGGGTCGGATATCGGTCGCCTCCTGAACGGGCGCTGAGATGGTCCACTCGCCACTGATGGGCGTACAACGTGCATGCTGGCTATGCTGTGGACGACCACATAGGTATAGAGAGATTTGCTCATTTGTTGTTGTTGGTGGTGGTGGTGATGTTGTGTTGCTAAGCAGTTGGTCAACCAGTCTATGTCTCTTGTGGTATGTTGGGAACACCGAGCAGTAATTATTTATATTTGTTTCCATTGTGTATTAAGATTCCATGATGGCATATGGCAATTATCACAATATAGATAGGTAAAATGACATACCATAATGAAAATCCAGTCAATGAAAATATACATCTGAACAAATCCAAAAAATTAATGCTAGCAAGGACATTAAAATGGTGAAATATGATTATGATTGTAACTCTACCAACTTTAATTCACTGATTAGTGCTCAATTAAATATCCAATAAGTTAACTGTATTTAATCCATCTATATTTCCAATAAATAAATTGATCAATCAAATCACTCTTTAACATCTTTATCGTACGCACAGTTACATTTTACCAGAGGGCATAATTACGGAGACACGATTTGTAGTGAGTACGGAGCACTCTAGGGCAGGCAACGATCGCTGCATTTTTGGCATTGGCTCACTCCGACATGATGTGCATACTGCTTCGGACATCATAAGCTGTGAAAGTGATGCATGCATCTTTGCAGGTTTGCAATACGTGCAGCGAGGCATGACAAGGTGAGTGAAATATGCTAACAGTCAATGAGACGTGTATAGGATGCGATCTTATCATTTTACAAGACTTTTAGATCCGGGAAAATCAATGATTTCCACTGATTTTTGAGGGGTGTCATTTTTTATTTTTTACTGATTAAAACTTCTTGTGTCTTGGGGTGGTCAATTATATCGGCGGTTTTATGTTTCGTTTTCGGTTTATAATCAAATGAAGTTGTGAAAACAACGTGATAGGTTTTTTTTTTATGTGATCTTAGATTATGAGGCGTTTGATGTTGGGAAAATGTTCTTTGACAATGGATAATGAGTCATTGTAATTTGATAACAATGGTCATCAAAGACTTGAGCTGTCTTGACTTCTGTGATATCGATGCTTTTTTTTATAAGTTGACTACACGGTTATACAGAGTACTCATTACTCACGTTCTGTTTATCTATTGTAGAAGTATTCTTCCACTTTGCCTGTTTATAAATTTATACGCATTATCTCTTTGGTGGAGGTTCAGGTAGTACATTCTTTTGCTGAAACATGACAGAAAAGAACCTTGACTTTGAAATTCTGAATACCTGGTGGTCTAATGATAGTGTATCGTACAATGTAGTTCTATGTGAATAACACTCATTCAGACCTTTCCGCCGTTTAAGATAAGAGATACATATACTAAACATGAAATAATTGCTACGTGATTTCAACGAGATTAACTTGTTCATCCCGAGTTGGTCCATTTTCCCACTATAGGAACCTCTCCAAAATACCATACCCTGCATGCAGGGCTGAGGTCGATACTTGTCTATGAGTACAAGACAGGACCTCGATGCTCTTAATTGACGTGATATATATGTGAATAGTATACAGAGTGGGCCAACAGTAATCTATCTAGTCCATGTTAAAAATCCCAATGTTTTACATTCCTACGCATTCCTGAGAAATTATCACATAACGGATCGCAGGATAAAAATCAAACAAAGATAAGAGAAATAAATACTTAGTATGGTTAGTCTAACATGTCATGCTGCTATTTGTATCACTATTCATTTCATCCACCAATTCATAAAGTGCACTCATCATTCCGCGACATTTCCACTTTTGGTGACAAACAGGGCCTGGACCATGGATAAGCTTCTTTGAACGCATAATTAATGCAACACTCTCGTACTATTGTTTTGTTTGAGAGTGCTATTGTTGTGACAGTAACACTAATGTTTATTTCCTAAAATCAAAACAAATTAAGCAGAATTTCTATTGAAGCACCATACATTCCTTCGTGCTCGTTCAGGGGATCATCCGATTTTGCTCTTTTCACAATCACGCACCACTCGCATTTAAATGTTACCCGTTATTCAAAATTGACCGTTAACTTGATTTTTTGTGGGGCATAAATCGGCGCAGAATAACATAGTCAATCAATATTAGGTTGTTATTTTTTGGAATAATTGATACCTTTTAGCAAATTTTGAGTTTTGTTAACATAGGAGTAGATAGACTACTTTTGACCCACTCTGTATGTATAATAATATGTGTAAGAGCCTTATATCGACCGTTGGCATCATTTCGTGGGATGCAGCAATATATTATTGATTGGTATTGTTCTGTTGATCGGGAAAATATTGACTGATAGCGTAAGGTACTTCATTGTGACTTGAAACCAATTTTTGACACATGAGAACACAAATTGATGAAACTGAGAAAGAAAAGGGGGAAAAAAACAATATCCAAAATTCTAGCTCTGCAATTTATGTATGTACGTTTTCGTTTGATATGTATATATTATATTTATTGTATGCAAAATATTTGGTCTGTTGAGGTAACTAATTAAGTATTTCATGCATACAATAATCCACAACAATTATTTTTAAATCACTGTTAAAGCAGATTTGGTCTCGGAGAGATTGTACCGCTATAAAGAGCTATTTGGTGTCTTGTATTAATCATAGTAATGTAAATAATACATTCAGCACCGAAAGCAAATAAAATATCAATCTTGACTGCATAGGTATTTAGCTACAAATAAATGTAATATCTTATTTTATACAGATACACGTGGGAATTCATGTGTAAATACTAAATCACCCTAAGCTAGATACATTTTTGTATAATCAAAACTTACAGCAAATATTTATACGGAGGTGGTATGTAATCGACAGAAGCGCCGTTTTAAAGCCCGAATTGCACTTGAAACATTTGCCAATATAAACTCATCCTTTTTTTTTCCAGTCAGATAGGAAGCACTTTTTGGTGCGACCTATTCACACGAGTGCAGCATAGGAGATACTTATGCTGCAGCAAATTCTCACAAAGCAGCATCAACAACTGCCCACCTGTGACGAAATGACTCCTTGATCCTCATAATTGCATAAAGATAGTACACCTGAAGGACTTCTATCGCATAATGCCTCACCTCTGCTTAAGGCAAAGTGGAAAAATTACTCATTGAGCAGAACAATACTGATTAAAGAGAATCGTGCGCCAGGTATCTCTTGTGTTCTTCGCCGCTGAAGAGAAGAAGGAGACCCTGGACTATTGAAAGTGATCTCCTCTTAAGATAGCAAGGATCTCAGGCAGCCAGATCAGAATGCCATGCAGCTCTTCGGTGACTTTCGTGAAGATGGATGGAATACCTACTACGATGGGCGGCATACTCCTGCTTTCTTTGATGTCAAAATGGCAGTGTTGGTCTTCTCGGCAACGGTTGCCATGACAGTACTTGTGATCGTTGTCATAGGAGCAAGAACGAAAAGGGTTTGAATTCGGTTCTTTCTTTCAATTTGCTTTTTGGTGTTGGTGTAGTTTACTTGTAATTTGCATAACTAATTCATACGATGCCCTGTTTCAGAGAAGCATAACTTTTCTTCGACATTTCATGAATCTGCAACCAGGCATCGCAATTTTAGGTGAGGGCATAAATCATCATCATTATTATTGCTGAACTCTGGCTCTCTCTCTCTCCTTCTTAACAAGTGTGTTTGACGGGAAAGAACTGGATTGATTCTCACATTCACACTTACTGTGAGTTTTCTACAACAGCCTCCCCGATGGTGGAGGCGGATGTTGCAATCATGGTTGGGCTGAAATCTATCAACATTACAATGTCAGGTGGGTTAATTAAACGCAATGCTCATGTGTAGCAACTGCTTACAATACACCTTTGAAATTAAAATACAATTACTTTGAAACACAATAGTCCCCATTAAAAAAAATAGTAATTGCGATGTAAAAAAAAATCATAAATTGAATTATGCTGTTCATGATGGGATCATGTAACATTATCGTATTACCGGCACGTTAAAAATATAGCCATATTATAATTACATGCATGAAGCAAAGTGCCACCCGTACTCAGTACTGGCGTCTCTTACTTAAATAATCCTAATCCACCATTAATACAGGGTGAACTTAGCTTAGCCAGTGCAACTAGTATCCACATGCATGATAATTCGACAAACATTGCCAACAGCCTAAAGGGATTTATAGTATTATAGTATGACGGTAACCGCATGAATGTCTGCTTAATGTTTGGCACAATATCAATCAATTTGGCATGTTCTGTTGCAGCTTTACATGGCATGCATACATGGCTACTTAACATGTCTACACAAAAATGCCAAAAAACTATTAAATTAACATGATGCTCAGGCATCATCTAATCGCCCTTTGGACATACAGTAAATGATAGATGACGTCTCAATAAGAGTCCAGTTGTCTATGCCTAAGTCTTCCGTTTTCATTTATAACTGCATTACATAAAAATAACTATGTCAATTATTGAACTGTACACCGTAACATTGCATTAAAGCGCGCTCATGTGTGGTTCACAATAACATCATAATATATAAATATTAATTTGTAGGTACCTCGAGATCAAAATACCTTAATAATACTTAGTTCTTTGGCCGGCGCCCTTTTGCTGTCGGCTTCAGTGTTATGTCAGACTTATCATAAGCTATATTTTCTCATACATATTTTCGTTCTTCATTTTCAGGATTTATGAACATGACGGCAGGAGAAGTAAAACAAATTGCTTATAACGAACAGTTCATCTTTGGAAAAGGTTTCCATCAGAAATTTCTACCTTTCTTTTTTCGATTTCCTTACATTATTGCGCTTCTTCCGAGTGCCCTATATTATGCGAGAATTTGCATCACGTTTTAACCAAGTGGGTTGAGCGAGAGGGAAATATGCATGTCAAGTTTTGCATTTGTCAAACCCGATCAAAACATTTTCAATACAGTAATTCAACAGCAATAATTTGATTTACCTCCAACAGTTTCCTCGCTAGGCGACAGTTTACAGAACTCTTTAGGAGTAGGTCGGCCATCAGCTATCCTGTATGTGTTGGACTATTTACGCCAAGATGGCGGGGAGCTCAGATGGGCCAGGGAGATGAGAATGGCTGGCCACTTTGTCTACATCATGTTATGGTAACTAATAACAACACAAGGGGTCAATCCTAATATTACATAATTCTCAGGTCATCATTGGCAAGTTGGCTTGTGGCTCAACTCGTGCTGGCCTTTGTTGTCGTCAGAGGAGCCTTATTCCTCGCTCTGACCGGTGTGCTGATGGCCGGGTCATGCGGTCTCTATTGTGGTCTGCATCCTGGGACGAAATTAACCATTCCATTTGAAGACAGTTATATGTCCTTCCATTATGGATGGTGCTTCTGGCTGTGCGGTGTCGCAGGTAAGCTTGTGATATATTTATTACGTAATCGATCTCAATAGACTATTTTTTATGATTATCCAAGATTAAGGGAAAAGCAAAAGAATAAATAATTGTGAATATGTTCGTTATGGCTCATGGTTGAAATTCATTGCTGCATGCTATGGTTGCTATATTCTATTTATTACCATCTTATGTTTCTCTTTTATTCATCTCCTTGTTGTTATTTATCTGTATATATATTTTTTTAGGTTTTATCACCCTTCTCTGGTCATTGATCATACTTATAGGACATCTCCTACATCCCGATAAGATGACCAACACATTTCACGTGGATGCTTATCGCATAGATTCTTACTCCCCTAGCACCATTGCCCGTCGAAGTCCGCTGGTTCTTCCTACTGTAAGTTGGATCTCTTAATGTACTCATACCCTACTCCCTGAGCTCCAAGCTATGTAATGTAGCGCACCAAAAATAGCACCAGTTTATCTTGATTACGCTTAACTATAATTTATATTTAATAGCAGACGCTTAGTACTACTCTATTATCCATTATTAACTTTCTCTCCTCACAGCCAAACCAAGAGCGGAGGAACATCCCATCAACAGCGATATTCTATGAAAACAAAGCATTCACGTTCGAAGAGCACAACATAAACAAACGGTTACTAAGAAACGATCGTCAAGGTGATCAATTCCCGGATGGTGTCAATTTCAATGAAATGGCTAGTAACCAAGCAGACCAGGACCAAGGCCCATATATCGACGACAGCATTAGTGACCATCTCCGCTTTTCACCCAGACCTGATTCACACAGCTCCGAGGTGTATTTCGACTCCGAGAGTTTTGACACATTAGAGTCTGATCATGCTAATAGGACAGTTATCAACATTGAAGGCGGTGCCGCGGAAAATGACCGTGGGTCGGATTGTTAGCATAGCAGGCCTCGAAACTTGACCTTCTTGGCCTCATTTCCTTTAACTACTAATTAACTTGACCTCTAACCTGAGACATCCGGTGTTCATTGATTGAGAAGGAGAAACATAGGCTGATTGGTAATTACTCCTTTTATTATTATTATTATTATTATTCTGCACGGATCACCTACGCCGCTCATAAATTGTACATAAATTACAATAGAAATCCTGCTTTACATAATTACATAATTAACCTGTATTTTTATATATTTTACAATAACTGCTTTTCTTGTGAGTGTGTTTCACCCTTATACCGGTGGAGTGTATCTTAATTGCAATCATTATTTATTATTCAATTCATACGCTTCTTGGAATTCAATGCTTTGTGCTCTGCATATTTTAAATACTACTGTCTACTTACTACTGTCCCTATAATAGGCACTAATGATCCTGCAGATTACAATGTCAATAGCGCTTCATATTTCATGCTTGTGTTTCATTCATTTTTTAAAGTTCCTCCTATGTTAGGCATTATAATAAAACTGTTTATAATTTTGTGGTTATGCGCAATTCAATTCTGTAATTTGTATCTGCTCGCAGCACGGAGATTTCTATTGTCTGGGTTATATCGAGCATGTGTGCATGAACATGTACCTGAAAATGTCACCATATGCCAACTCTGTACTGATTAATTCGTATAATAACAACTAATATCAATGACAAAAGTTTTGCTTCCAGTGCTAAGCTATAAATAAGCATTGTTGGTGTTTTGAGTGTATTTTTAATGATGCAGAATGTTTTTTTTTTTTTTTTTTTTTTTTTTGTTGCATAATTTGAAAATGCCCAAGCGCGGGCTGCTGTCTTAAACTTGGCTACCGTTTCTCTGATAGTATCATAGTAAGAGTAACTTTGTATGTTCTTGTGTTTTCTCTACACAAATATATTTATTCCACAAATTGAAATCACCAAGAAATCTCAAATAGCTCGTTGATCTGCAAGTCAAGGTTGAAGATCCTCAGAACCTGTAGACACAAGTAATATTGATGACTCCGTGTACAACCAGAGAAAACCACAAGATAATATGGTGAAATAAAATACAAACTTGTGAGGCTGGATCATGGTCAAAATCAAACCATGGCTGGCCATTAACCATGACATTGGGCGAGCCACTCAACCCCCAGATATTCACATCAGCAAACGACAAAGACGACGCCTCGGGGTAGCCATTGTGGACGATCTCATTCTTCAACACCCCCTTGTAAAAGAGCTTACAGCTATCAAAGGAGTTATTTCAGGCATTACCCTCACCAAACTGGCATCGAAACGAGTGAGGAAGTATAATCCGTTCTCAAAAGTGTCTGTTGGGGTGCAATTAGCATAATTTATGCAAATTTATGCATATTTACCAATTGAATCTCCGTCGTCCCAGAAGAGGGAGCCACTTGAGGCTTCATCGTCGTCTAAGGCGACAATCAGGCCCATTGGGTTTGAACGACTGAAATCGACACATTGCATGAAATTGACAGCTGCGTAGACGCTGCACACCTCCACATGGTTGAGTTTGCAGGCCTCTGCGTTGGAAGCACGTGTCCTCCACGTACATGCAGAGGGATCGTATCAGCGGGGGCTGATATAACGCCGTACTCTCCTCGGTTTGCTTCTTCATTGCCCTGTAAATGTGTGCATTTTATGTCCATTCGGTAGTGTATTAGTGTATTGCGATATTGTTAGCGCTTTTCTTTGTCCAAAAACGGGGTTCCGAATAAGGCAAAAAGCGGGGAAATCTAACTGGTAATACTTATATGACATTCATAAGTCCTTGCGAGGCTTACGTCATAGTAATTGTACCATCTCTCATCTGGGAAGTACGCGGTCACCGTGTCAGCAAATTCATACAGCACTGGAGAGATGAGCAGAGCAGGGCCCCATAGGAATTGCTCATCGATGGCATGAGTCGAGACATCGTTAATAAACCTAAGATCAAGTATATTGAAATTGATTCATGCTTATGATAACATATGTCTTAGTCAAGTCTAATAGGTGTGCTGGACTATGGGCATAATGGGCAGTACTCACTCGTGCATAACTGGTCGGATGACCGTTCTGCCCTCGGTGTGTGCTTCGTGGAAGAGAGTGTAGAGGTAAGGCAGCAGCGTGTATCGAGTCAGAAGAACTTCTCGGCTGTTTCGTCCAACCTCGGGCCAAAGTCCTGGATCTTGGGGCTTTTCATTGGGATGCATTAATTCAGCATTGCACCTAAACTGCATGTAGACTCACAGCACTGTCACCATTGTGGTTCCTGGAAAACGTGTAGAAAGCTCCCAGTTGCATCCATCGATTGCACAAACTCTCAGAAGCTTCGGTGAAATATCCGCATATGTCAGCCCCGACCTACGCATACACAAATGGCAATAATAATTATGTTCGTTTTTTTTTGTTTTTTTTTTTTTCACTCACAAATGGGATTCCAAACATGTTGAATTCCATCATCCCTATATAAGTAATAATGATGAGACAAACTATAGATGGATGTAATTTTTACCAATGATGGACGTTTTAAGACTGTACCAAGCGGACTGGTTATCTCCCAACCACCTGCCAGCCCATTTTCCAGACCCTGGATATGTCGATCTCGTGATGATGTAACTCCTGGTGCCAGTGGCCTCTCTTGCAGCTCTACAGTAAGAAATATTAATTAGCATAATAAGATGTTGGATATATTGCTGGTCAGCAGCATCTTCATAATGTTGCTTTACTGTATGGCATCGACAGAAACTCACTGCAGTGAAGGTTCTGATGAGCTCCATCCGTACAAGCTATGCACATCATAACGTCGTCCCAACTCCATAGTGTAATCCAAGCAGATGGTTTTATCAGCCAAGCAGAACCATCCATCATCCTCACCAGCGCAGTTTTCCACCAACAAACTCTCTGGATGAAAACATCAAATTACATGTATACCGGACGCAATATGGTAGTGCTCAGAATTACACGAAGCAGCAAAGATGCTTTACCTGGTCTGTATATCGGAGCATTGTAAGAGTTGTTGAGGCAAGAATGAACAGATCCAGTCACAAAACTCGCTGGTTCATTCATATCCTGAATATGGAAATGTCTTATAGGTGCAATGTCTGCATACGAAATGAACACTCACAATCCACAGAGCATCATACTGTAAGACTGAGTGGAAATCGACGCATTCATCAATCCACCATTGTTTTGTTGATTCTTTGGAGTAATCAGGGTAATGGACGCTATCTTCTGGCCAACACTGCAATGTACACAAGTCGTTTTAATTAACATCAAAAGCACCCAATGATACGCTACACGTACCATTGATTCAGCGTTGGTGACTCCATCGGCTTCCTTAACCCAAACATCAGCAGTCATTCCTGTTTCATACGGAGGGTACGATCCAGAAGGCTCTCCAGTCGAGATGAAAGGATCCTGTCAAGTATTGACATTCGTTTAGCACTCGAGCACCATTAAGGCAGTCACTAAATGCCCCTGGTTGCACATATGGAGCTATGAGCCCAGATAACTGCTCACCAGCAGTGTGATGAAGCGAGTGCCATCTTGTCTGATGGTGTGCAGGAAATCCGGGAATCCCGCGAACCGAACCGGATCATAAGTGAAATCGAGATTCCTCTCAAAATAATCCAGATCGCCATGCTGGACATCCTAATAACAGAGCAATTCACAGTACTTATCAAGCAAAATTGTGCACCCCACTCACGTGTGGAATATCATAGAGTCTCATTCTTTCGACGGCTTCTTTCATGTTGTCCAGGGTGTTGTATCCGTATCTGGATAAATGGAAACCAAGGTTCCAATAGGGAGTCATAACAGGGCGTCCAACGGCCTGTCAGGGATGGTTTTAACTGAGGGAGAAAGGCTAATAAATGCTTACCTCTGTGTACTGAGATATAACAGCTTCTGGTTCTGGTCCGAAGAAAAAGTACAGATCCAGAATTCCGCCCGATGTCCTGTATTGAATCCCAGGAAGAGGCGTCAATGTCACCTCTTCGTGAAAACCACGATTGACACGGCATAAATATTAGCTTTTAGACCCCTGTTTCATTTCTCACCCATAGCATTTGAATTCAGAATAAGACATCCAAACATATCGTTGCTTGGTTCAATTGAGGTGAAAAACGGATGCACGCTGTATAAGTTGCCTTGCTGTGAATGAAAAAGACAGTGCAGAAAGGTCATGAGTCCAGTATAGGAACTAACTGTGACTGGTTGGTCTCTTGCCCACATGGCCCATGTTCTCCAATCCATATCATGAGCAAAGGTCTCATGTTCTGTCTCTCCGAAACCAAACACCTTCTCGGTCGACAATTGGGCAGAAAATTGCAGATATTGGTTCGAAAATATCAAGTGACTCAGGTCGAATCTGCAAGAAACGCTCAATTTAAACCTTACTTCGTTACCTAACCTAATCATGCACAAATCTTCATCTATAAAAACTGATTTATGTTCAAAGTATAAGGAAGTGACGATTGCACAATGAAGTGAAACGAAAATACGCACATTGTTTCACCGGATGATATTCGAATGATCTTCAGAGCAAATGACGGAGATTCTGTTATCTGGATTTCGTATAGAGGAGACGTGGCCTTGTCGTCAGGGGATGGAATTCCTAGTGGAACTTCGTATCTGGCTTCGCTTGGGTCGTAAATCTATAAAGAAAAAACATTAATAAATAAATATACATATTATATTATATTAATAAATTAATAAACATGCAAGAAAAAAATCCGAAACAGGTGAAGTTAAAAAAAAATCATATCAGTATGATATAAGATGATGGACTTATATCAAGATGCAAGAACTATGCAGTTCTTTCACTGACTTTGACTCTCAGTCTGTCATCCTCTTGGTATTCAATATCAACGTCAACTTGAACAACATCTTCTCCAAACCACGAGGGGTTGTTGACCCTTCTAAGGTGCACTCTTTGACCTTTCACAGTGTCCTCGACCTCCCCGCTAACTCTGTAGCCATGCAGTGGGGACATGAAACACCAGGGGACATTTGGGGTGCCACTTTCGCACCAGTAGCATCCCCGCGCCAAGCAAGTCTCCATAGAACCTCCTATTTCGGGAAGACAGTCGACTCGCTCGTTCTCCGGTACGTCATCAGGACAAAACTCTCCCCCTTGCGACACAGAATCGTCGTGGAAACAGAAGGGAATATCCTCGGTTTCGGTTTCACACCAGATGCAACCTGAATGGCGGAGGAATGTTGTTGTTATATCATTGTTATTAACTCGGAATTGCTCATAGAAATAGTACTTTTACTAGAAATGGTGCTTGTTAAACACAGAAATGATTTAATTGTCAGGCTTTAGTCCTACGTTTAGACTAACACACCTCTTGCTCGACATGCTTCAGGTGAGGCTCCTGGTTCGTCAAAACAGTCGCTTCTGGAAGATTCTGGAATCTCAGAGGGGCACACAGTGTCGTCAAAGAAGCACCAAGGTCCGTCTGTATCGGGGCAGTAAACACAACCCCTGGATTCACATGACTCCTGACTCAGTGCAGGCCACGGGAAACAATCCCGCCGCTGATTGGCAGGTAAGTCGCACTGACCCTCTGTAAGTGAACACATGCTTTAAATCAGCTTCGTCCTTACTATACAACATCTGACATCGGTCAGGGGACATCTACCCTTTGTCAAAAGCATTGTCATATCGTGTCTCCTATGGCAGAACCAATCGCAGTTTCACACGAAAAAATAGACGTCTCTCTGACATAAAATTCACACTTTAACGTGATTACAAATCAGAATTAAACGATAAAACCGAGCGTAACTTGTTAAAATGGTATTAATTTGTGGCCAATTTGAGCGTTTTGGTTAGCCGAAACCGGAATCTGCGATAATCGAGTACACAAATGACAGGGTTGCCACGGCAACAGTTGGAATTTTGTTGACACCCTATGACCACTTATCATGGGCGATGTCTGGAAGAAGAACCCCGTCTCAATATCTATGATTTCAGCGTACAACTTTAATATTAGTCAATTTATATCAAGTATAGCGTTGTGAAATATATGTTTGTTAATGGCTCCCGTGATCTGATTTATTAGAAAAAGAAAGGTATTCAATGCCGCTTAATTGAATGCGTATCCAGATTAATATGCACGTATAATTGTAGAGATCCTACATTTCGTAACATTCCGTTAGAATTTCCATATAAAGAAAAAAGAAGAAATACCATGATTGATCAGAAGAAAAGATGTAATGACAAACAGTGAAGTGAATAATTAGATAAATACCAACCTGTCTGAGGAATGAATGTTGAAAGACACACAAATATGACAAGAGTTAGACAATGCATGTTGCTGCTTCCCATGCTCTGCCCGATTTGTCGAGAGGTATAACTTATGTTCTTTGCGAAATATCGATATCAGCAAAATGTGCTTTATGTGTCATGTCAGATTGGTTGCATCTGAAGTAGGGTGCGTATAGTCCCACAATTGTTTCAAGAATATAAATTAGTTAGTTATACATTTTAAGAGGGTACACAAACATATACAACATGCCTTGTACCTGTAAGTTATTGAACAATGATGTGAATTCAACACCTGTTAAACAAAAACCTTCATCAACTCGATCAACTCGAGTACTTTGGAAAGTTCAATGTAAGTATATATCTCATGAACTTAAGAAAACATGTTTACGCGGAGATAATAAATCAAGCGAGTAAAACTGAGGTGCTATTTCAACAGTTCAAAACGTAGAATCAATATTAATTCGTGCTCGTATTGATGCATTTTGCCAACTATCTTTTTTAATCGGGCAATTTTAGATTTAAATTGTGCCGTGTACCATTTTCACATCATGCAACGTAATCGGCCGAATATGTTCTTGAACTCCTTGGGTCGAGATTGTTATGTTTCCCTGACTAAAATCAGGTTACTTAACTATATAGGGGCCTATACCATCTGAATGTGCTACAGGCTATAATAAGATAGCCAGTGGTCAAGCGAGGTAAAATATGATTACTAGTATATCGGTTACCAAGGGTTCCGGCTAGGAAGACATATTTATTTTACTCTTCAAATACATTAATATCACATATATAGTATATGTATAATAGCTAAACCACTGAGTGGCACTCACTATCTCAAACACAAATAAATGAAAATTATATGAGATAGATTTCCCAGTGGCTATGGAAATGCCGCCCATAAAATAAAAGGCTTTATGATGAAAAGGATTTAAAAATAATAACGAAAAAGAATAAAAATGAACGAAAAAAAAGAGAGATAAAAACAACTCTTCTCATATCGGTTACCAGTGGTTTCGGTAGAAAGAATATACAAATCTGTTAACTGTAAGCCTAAATCACGTTAATTTAGAGTCAAAATTAACACACCGTTACGTTACAGCAGCCTGTAATCTAAGATGCTCCATGTCTATGCGTACTACGAACTGACCCTCTGTGACATTGTGATGTGGCTATCTTTACCATAAGGGTAATCGTCTTTATAATGTTGTCGCCGTTGTGTAAGAACAGCAGTTCATTGATCCGAGGGTAATCATAATGTGGTTTCGATGTAGCTTCACTGGTTCCCTGGTCATAAGAGGCGGGTGACAATAAGTGAGCCATTAAATGCCCGCCTCTTAGGAATTCCGAGTGGCGTCATGTGAAATCGAGTTAAATGAATGTACCCAAATAGGGGTGAGTTTTCATCGGTGTGTGCCGGTGCTTCTTTTCAGTAGTGCCGGTGTCACCAGTGAACGGAGACCAGTGAACGGTGTTGCACACAGGGAGAATGCGTTATGATTTTCCAGAGATGATCATAATTATTTTCAACCGTCGCTGTTTTCCGCCAAATTTGCTTCTGTTTCCGTTGAATAGAAACAACAAAAACAAACTGAGAAGAAAAATGTATCAAGATCACACCAGTCTCGTAAACGAACAATTTCGAAAGCAACGGAAGAATATTCTCTATATTGCGAGGTAAAAGAGTTTATAAGGTGTAAGCGCAAACGAGTATTACTACTACTACTAGTTAGCTGTTAGCTTCTCTCAGTCTCAGTCAATCTGAATGATGAATCTCTGAGTTGACAGGTTTAAGAAGTTCGGAGTGTCTACGTACAAGGCCGCCGGGGATATAGCCGTGAGCTACGTACCAGGCCGCCTGGTGTGGAGTGAGTAATGGTCTACGTACAGGGCCGCCGGGCGCCTAGCGCTGTGGCTATATACCAGGCGATATGAATGCTAGGAAGTTCATGACCTGCACTACTCGGCTAGTACTCGCCGGGATATCCGTTTGATTAACCATTTGTGTCGTGCAGTTTACCCGAAGTGCGGGAAAATACTGCTTTCCAACTCTTGCACTTGCCGGTCTAGCGTAGAAATTGGTGCAATCATGGATTCCGTACAAATCAGATTAGATCAGATTAGATTGTACGATCAGCAGCTTTATTCCCTGTTTTTGAAACCGACCTAGTAGGCCTAATATATACAGGTTTAGGCCTATCAGATATTTTGAAAACGGGAAGAATAGTACTGTAACCCGCCGTGCTCGGGTCTGCATGTATTCCCAGCAAACACGGAACATTCCCCTAACGTTACCAGCAGGTGTAAATTTTGGTCACCTGCAGGTAACATTAGGCTAACGTGGCGCGAGTACTTGATCTGCGCGCTCTCATGGTCACCTGCAGGCGACGTGAGCCTGACGTGGCCCGCATTGATCAGCAGGCAGGAGCTATCGCGCTTAAGTGTAAATACGTGGAGGTGACGTGAAAGGCGAAATATTTCAGTACTTTAACAAACACGAGCAGAAGATTAAAGGGCTTGGAGCTATGCTCCGCCTCCCTGCTTTAAGCTCGAGCGCACGCTCGAGCGCACTTGGCATACTTAGGGCGGAGTCAAGCTGAAGCAGAGATCTGTCGAGCAGGCTATTAACGGTCGTAATGACCATATATAAAAATAATCCCCGGCTTCTCCACTCATTAGTTCCCCTCTCGCTTTCAAAGCTAACGAATGTCTACACGATTACATCGCCATTTCCAAAGTTACCACAACTCAGCCTCTTGGTAAATTCAACCATCAACGTCTCGATCTTTCATCAAAGTAGCAGCTCTCTTCATTTACTATCAAGGTGAGAAACAATGACCTCATATTTTACAAATATTGTGAGAGGAAATTTGAATTTCGCCATTTAGAATTTTAATAACATGAATCTCTATCTCATATTTTTTCGAGAATTTTTTTGCCTATAAGCTTATAATTGTGACGCCGCACACTGAAATGTGTCGTTTATCGCAAATGCTGATATATAAATACTATTACATGAAATATGATTCCTGATGGGTCGCCAT
>KB300643.1:4931-27557 GCA_000328365.1 Capitella teleta
TTTTAAAGAAGAAAAAAATTATGAACTTTTAAAATGTATCAATCGTTTAATAAAAAAACGTTGACAAGGAAAAGTGGAAAATAAAAGCCTACAACAAACAAAAACGAAAGTGAAAGGAGATTTTCGTGATTTTTATTTTCATGCATTTGTTACTTTCAAGTTTCAAGTTTCAGCATATATCATCGATTCGAGTGGCATTTGATCACAATGAGTATCAATGGAAGCAAGAAATAAAGTGTGGTTCCACTGAATTACAACTAACACCTATAAGGAACGATATGAACGCCAGCCGATGGAAATTTCGTCTCACTTCGATTTCTGTTCAGTCTTCTTTAGAGATCTGATATTCGTCACACACAGAAACGCACCCTTTCTCAATACGCATTGAATGTTCGAGCCGAAATCTGAATTAAATAAGAAAGAGTTTTCAAGAAAGAGATCAGAAAGAAAAACACCAACAATCAACGAAATATTTAAGCGATAGGTATGCATAACGTGTTGCTGTCATTAATTATTAATTAATTAAATATCTTAACTAATTAAGGCACCAAGACACGAATACGCATTAGGGACTTAGCAGCATATCCCGTGTATTTTTAATGCGTGTGCACGAATTACTTACCCCATGAGGCGATTATGGTTATAAGCTTACGCAATAACTTCTCATGATTCCATGTACAGAGAAATGCCTCGACTATGAGGCTAGCCGGATTATCTCTTTCTTTCTCGATATCCGCCTCGCGAAATTTGTTGTTATTGCAAATTGAGAGCGAGGGGGCGTTGTGGCATGTGCACTATTGGAACATATAAGCTCCTTGATTGGAACACAATTCCGCGGTGCAAAACACATTATTAGTATTTTCGTGAAACATACACTACAGCCATGGATGTCAATAGGCGGGGTATATCTGCGGATTCATTTGTTTGCACTCGATTATTTTCTCTAAATTTTTTGACAAAACTGGTGAATTAAAGAGGCCTAAACTAAATCGCGTTTTTCGCAAAACGTAAACTTCGTATGCGCACTGAATGCTTTGCGAGACCGGAATAGTACTTGACAGTGAGCGTATGTGATGTGGCAGTCATCAGGATTCATCCCTGTGAGACAATTGACGACCTTGCACATGCAGCCGTCGCCGGATGCAATGTTCAAGGCAGTTCCCGCGAGCAGAGATAAATGAATCATATTTCATGCTCTGGAGTCAAGAGTCAACATCCACCGGGTCCAGCCCCAACATAGGGTGAAAGTAAGATTTACGTCTACCTCCGGCAAGGCGCCATTCATTGTGCCTTGTTTAGCTTTTAGCCTGATGCCTGCCATGATGTCCCACCTGATTGCAACATTGTAAGGGCGTAGTTAGGATGAAGAAGAGAGTGGACACAACGCAAATACAACCACACGCCCCCACCCGTTCCTACCCCCAATTGCAATCCAGCAGGTCCTTTTATCAGCGGATCGTTTTTTCTATAGACAACATAAATCAGCACAAATTCATCCTCTTCGCACAAGGGGCGCCCTCTCTTATTGCCCCTCAGCCGGGATTTTGAGGGGGATGCCCTACCTCCATCTTGTAATAAACCAAATGGTCATCTGCCCAGTGCTACAAATTGGCTTCCTTCTCCCTTCAGTGTAAATCTACGTGCAGCTATAGAGTGTTATTATTTATAGCACCAATATATTGCGTACCGACTAAATACCAGGCGCCTACATGGTACCTGTATTCAAAATATACTTCCTTCTACCTGGGAATTGACTCATTGTATGCGTGGAGTGCTTTGACATCAAGGAGTTGTTACCCACTTAAGGTGTCAATTATAAACTAAGCTTCTTTTCAAAGAAAGCATTGAATTCGTTTAGCAAAGGATGCCGAGGAAGTGACAGACTAACGTATACATAAAGAGAAGCAAGAATACAGGATCGCATTCCTGATTCCTCCCACGCCCACTATATGAGGAAGACGTTCTAATATAGCACAGAAGTCAATTATCACGATCGTGTGTAAGCACAAGAAATTCCACAATATGTAAATAATGTATAACCAAGGCTGGCAGTGTCATTAACGCCATCTTGGAGAATGAATGGCAAGTACTCTGACATAATAAAACACCTCCCATTCATAAGTATCACAAGAGCTCCCTTATGTCAATTTTACAAGAACGTGCTACTAGTTAAGCAATTAACAATCATGGTGTTGGCTTGTTCAATGCGATCTCATTGGTGTTTTTATTGCAGATTTATCATGTGGGGGTTCATCCCTGAAGTTCTCGCCGGCCCACTTCAGCTGCGATCCGTCGCTGCATGCCTCAACCACGATGCCATCCGCCGTCAATACGTCTGCTGTTCGCATCGCACGGCGGTGACCTCTTTACCTAAACTGTCGTCACGCCTTCTTCTGGCACTGCTCCTCTTGTTGATGCTCTTATCACCGGCGTCGCACGCATATTCCCTCAGCTGGAGACCTACCTACAGTACCGGCACGCGTGAGTACCTGATGACCTCGTCATTCCCCAGTCACCATCTGCATACCTTTTAGATCGCCCAGCGAGGACTTACATCACCTCGAAGACGAGCAAGCTCATCACTACCCGTATGGATGCGAATCGCCCACCTGCTCCTAAACCCTACTACTCCTACTATAACCCTAAACCCAGATCCGACAACATGCTCTTTCCTGATAGGTGTGTGCATATTCTGTCAACAAGTAGGCCTAAGTCAATTTAGTTATGCAATGCTTTTAGCTTCAAATCATAAAGGGGGCATTTAACCTCGATATCCTGAAGCAACTAAAGCTTATGTGGTCCGAGGAGGTAAGCAGGAGTTAAGTGCCTTACTTTTGGACGCAAGGTTGGTGGCTGGCTTCGAACCTCCGGTATAGCCAGTGGCAACCACCTCTCCTTAACAATAATTATCGCTTTCATGTCAATTTATCTTGTATTTCTAATCGCTCTGATGCTCTTGCAACCGTCGCAGATTATTTTGGTTACCTCGATTCCGCATGCGGGAAATGATAACAATAATTTTTATTCAGTCAAAACATAAATTATACGCAATACAAATGTAGTGGCAGAGGTCGCTTTTGCGCCACACAAAAAAAAATAAAAAAATTAAAATTTAAAAAAAATTAAAAGAAAAATAAAAGAAAAAAACAGAAAAAAGAAGAAGTGAGCAAATAAGAATATGAATATGCTGATCCTTGCGCTGAATTACTGTGAAGTGCGGAATTTTGGACCGGAGACGGTCTGCCGTCGACTCGGTTACAGAATACTAATTTAGCAAAATGTAGGGAGTAAAGTTTCTTCTGTCAGTAAGAATATCAATATGCGCATTAAATTCTAATCAATTCTAAATTTCGCTTTTAATCATATCGAATTCACGAAGTACATCGATTCACCTATACATGGGCACACAGAATAAAATCATCAAGTTTCAAAGCGGCATTCATCAAGGGTTGTGTATCAAATAATATGTATAGCAGTAGCACGACAATACACATTTGATACCAATCATCGACACAGGTCAATGCCCTATATAGCTCCAAAAAGCGCAACTCTTCGTTTCTCGGTGAAAAAGCACAATTTTCGCCAAGTGGTGATTAGTGCATTAAAAGTATGGCGAATTGAACGGTGCCTGCCTTCATTGAAAAACACCTCGCCCCTCAGTTTATTCGCGTAAGCGTTGGAACTTGGCTAACCCATCAAACCGATCAAAACGCGATTCATGTCTCTGTCCATTATATATATATTGTTATACGATTGTGGTATTGCATGAAATATTTTATTATAAGGAAAAGATAATTGAGCGTATTCTCATTAAAGCGGCACAAATATTAATATAAGATAACGGCGAAACTGCAACCATTTTGGCAAGCACAATAGAAACTACGGTTAAACAAAGGGGTTGGTCAGAAGACAGTCCAACAAATGGTTTGCATTTACGCTATAAGACTTGAGCAGCTAGAGTTTTAGTTGCGTGAGAAAGTATATAGAGTGGACCAATAGTAGTCTATCTACTCCATGTTAAAAACAAAACTCTAAAATTGGCTCAAATGTATCCATTTTTCCACACACACAAAAAAACTATTTGATATGGATTGACTGCATGTGTCATTCTGCGCCCATTTATGCAAAGAAGTCAAAGAAAAAGTTTTGTTTTTTTTTTTTTTTTTTTTTTTTAATGAGACAGGAGCATTTTAATGTGAATCTCGTGTGCTCGCGAAAAGATTTTCTTGTGAACTAAAATCAGATGAGCCCCTGAACGAGCATAAAGGAATGACATCTCTTGTATGGAGCATCAATGCAAACTCTCTGATTTGTTTTGATTTTATGAGATCAATAATAACATATATAGCTCTCGCAAACAAAACAATAGTACGAGAGAGTTTAATTATTTATGCGTTCAAGGAAGCTTATCCATGGTCCGGGGCCCTATTTGCCATCAAAAGTGGAAATATCGCGGAATGACGAGTGCACTCTATTAACTGAGATAAATCGGGATAAACGTTGATGAAATTGGAATAGAAATGATAGGAATAGCAGCACGACATGTTAGACAACCATACCAAGCATTGATTTATTTTATTTTTGCCTGTTTTTTACATTGCAATCTGTTTTGTAACACTTTCTCAGAAATGCGAAGCGCTATTTAAAAGCGTGCATTGAGATCTTGAACACGAAATAGATAGACTACTTTTGGCCCACTATATATAATTTATTGTATCTGTTGGAGACCAAATGATTCTCGGGGGCTGGCCGCAGTCGAGTTTATTGTTATGAAGCTTTTGATATTCTAAATTCTCGTGTAACTGGAAATCGAGCATTGATGTTACACAAAACTTGATGGTGTCGACCGACAGAATCCAACGCCGATGGCGTCAGTTTGTTTGGCACAGGAAGGGGTCAAAGTGAGGGCGTGTAGTCATGCCAGAGAGCAGGCAGACCTTCACAGTCGGCTTTTTTGCAATAAAAAAAGGTTGGGCAAAAAAGGGCGATTTGCGTCCCTTTTATATACGGACGACCTTGGCCTTCGTGAACAGGATTGCATGGAGAATTGCATCAAATGTCCCCTCATCATTCAGACTGCATTAAAAGTAGGACCTGCTAGAATCTGAAATAATAATTAATTGATACCTAATCTGTCAAGTAGTTCGGCCTTTCTTTTGTTCGTCCAAGTTCGTGCATAAAATTAATTGTGTAAAATAACATCTCTGGGGACCCATGCTTTCAATCATACACGCATGCTTTGATCTTAGTAGCAATACTACGCACTATTAGGTTATGTGGGCTTTATTGAGTGACGAGAGAGAGTTTTTGAAAAATTTGGTCAACTGTGAAGACAAATTAAAATACGAATTTCCTGTTCAAGCAGAATAGCTTGAAACGAGATGAGCGCGAGATTTCTTTTATGATAACTGCTGAAAGATCTGCTCACTCGACGGCTCCCGTTGTTAACAATAGGAGAATTACTTTTATGCCGTCACGACAGTATGAAATCGAACGCGAGGAGAAAGCGAGATTTTAAACCTCTCAAATTCGATGTATCTAGGAATTAGCCCACAGCAAGCGTATTCTCTAAAAATACGTCAGTCGAAAGGCGTATTTGTCTTTTGGGATGCATCCTCTATCATCCGTTACTTGTTCAAAACAACCAGAGGTCCTCTTTAATCTTCTTCTCACTCAACCTGTTATGCCACTGTTGGTGGCTGGCCCCTATAATCTTGATTGCGATATTAGTTGAATTGCCCACGCACTTGACTTTTTAAAGTAAAGGTGGGTTTGTTTCGTTCTAGCAACGCTCCCTGTACCAAATTTCGGTGTGAGGTAAAGCGATGCTGCAGTGGAATCTGCATCCGAGTCTCCGATGACCTGCGCATGTGCATTGACCTCCCTCAACAACTGTTTGGTCGCCGATAACCGATCACTTCGAAGAAGACACGACATCACCGCACGACTTGGCACGACTTCGGCAATGGTACGACCCCTCGACAACGATTGCAACTCCACTCGGGGCAAGTGGAGTCTTCGTCTGAAGGAAGAGGAACTTGTATATGTCGCTATGTTGTATGATATCATTATAATATACACTGACTGTTGATTCACTTTATAATTGTTTAGAACAACAATGTCGCTCTTCAATTGACTTGTGTATGATTCACTTGTTCATTCATAGTTCTGAACGTCACAAACTCTTCATACTTTTGTCTATAATCGTCTGATAATTGGTGCTTATTGCTGGGGCATGATGGCGAGTAAATCATAAAGTGTCACATTCACAATTATATTCATAGCTCTAGGAATTACAACGAAATTATATTTTTTTCTCAGGGAATTACAGAAAGCTCAGCCACTTCCTACTCGATCGAAAGAGACAAATTAATTAAGACAAATTCCTGATGCTGGCTCAGTCCGAATCACTCCTCTATTTAGTCACTCTTGAGAATATAATGGAAAACAACGAAACGTTTACGTTTATCTTGTTGTCAAGAATCGACGTTTAATCATGTCTGGCATAAATACATTCGTATTTCTACAATAATATGGTGTGTGTATAGTAAATATAGATTCCGTGTGTGCATTAAGTGCCATCAAAGCATGTTCGGGAGAGCATCTCTGGTCAACTAAGTCCCTCGGTCATGATCGGAACATCCGCCGTGTCATCAGTTTATTAGTCATTGTTCCATGGCAGAGCCCACTGCAGAAGTCGTACGTTGTCCGGTTGCTGCAATTTTACCCTTTTTTATGATTTAGACATTAGAATCATAAGAATGCATCCACAATTTTTTTTCTGACGACTATTCTGTGTGATGGTGTTAATTGATAATTGTGAACATTTTGAGAGGTAAATCTACATTGTTTTTATAGTCATGTATCTCAGAGTTCGTGCTATCCCGCAATGCCTTGTATACTGCGCAAGCGCAATGGATTTAAGATAAAATACATGTTTTGTATGGCTCACAGAATATCCAATACATGTTGAGTGTAGATACAAACGGAGCATTGGAGACTGCTGGCCATCCCTGACCCTTTCTCCATTCTGAGAACGATCCGGTCATCACATGTTCTGAATTACGACACCAATTTATAATCGACTTAAGAGAAACGGGCACTCTGATTCGGTGTCAGTGGGTGAGATTCGATGGCAATCAGCTGCGATCTAATTACGTCCACTGATTTAGGATGGAACATTACAAGAGCTTTCTTTGCTGCTTGAATAATGCACGAGGCACCCTGCTGCATGTAATGATCGGCTCCATGGATGCAAATTGCACCCACCCTGAAATAAGTATTCTCTCTAATCAACGCCAGAAGTACTCTATCAACCATTCGGAAGATCATGTGATTTCATGAAGAGAAAAATGCACGCGGAGAAGAGCAATCAGGAGTATGAAATAAAGCAGCAGATTTTATTAGCGATTTGATTTGCAGTCTGCGGCGGCAAACTGAGCACAATTGTTTTCTCTCTTCTCCTTCTTCTTACGTATAGTGGAAGTATGGATCTTTTGTGGACGATTCATTCGTGTCACCGTGAGAAAGGGAAACGTATGTATATGCCGAAGCATTGAATTATAATTGTATTTGCACCGATTCTCCAATCCATGGATATGCGTCCTAACAACATTCTACCGGATGTGTAAAACAAAAACAACAACAACAAAAAACAAAAAACAACAACAACAACAACAAAAACAACAACAACAACAAACGTGCTATATTTGAAATTATCTTTATTTATAGACAACGTCCCAAAGGCGCGTGACCGGATGTCGGTTTTTTTTTAATCCACAGATGGAGAAGTCGCCATCTTTCTGTTAGACATGCAGTGGCGTGATAGTTTTCAGAATCGTGAATTTCCTTCCGGGGGCAATCCCTTTTCCGTGGAGGCACTTAAATTACTTAGCAAGTTACAAGTCGAGCGACTTAATCAGCACGTCTCTGCGTTGGCGATCGAATGTTAGGGAGAATTATTCAGGAGATCATTCATGTATATATGGCATGAAATAATTGCACCAAGTGACGAAATTACTACACATGGTTATGCTTTATGTAACCAGTTAACGAATATTGCCAGGTGCGTTATGAAAAAAAAAAAGCTTATCTCAAAACACTAAGGTAAATCACTCAATAATAAAAATAAAAAAACCCCACATATAATGTCTAACACAATGAGCAATTACACATAAATATGAAGTTAGAAACGCAAATTAAGTAGGTTAATAATTAACATATGACTTAGTCTCATTAACCTACGGTTAGGCCAAAAGTCAAATGTACGGGCCAATTTGCAGTGTAACCTACACACTTTCGCAGATGTCAAATGACAGGTTGTACCTACGAAACGACAGCCTCTTATCAGACTATAGTCACCTGTTTGTGTAAATACGCACAATGCTATAACGAGGGATTATTCAGTGACGAGGTGTTTGCTTGACTGATTATTTTTCATTTTGCTATACATGAGTGAAGAGTACAAATAAGGCATTTGCCGATCAAGTGTTACACAATGCTCAACAAATCACGCGAGTGTTATATATTCATAAGCAACACTTACACAAATCAAATCGGAGCTCAGAAAATACAGTAATGCGATTTTCCGAAACAGTCAAGGAGCTTAGATAACATATTGTTATTTAACTTCCTTGGAACCGGTTTTCGGCAACGTTAATTCTCTGAGCCCCGATGCATACAAGGGTAGTGAAGAAAATGGTCTGCATTAATGCATTTGGTCACCAATTAAGGGATTCGATCCACAGGAAATTGGCAACTTGCCAGGGATTAAAATCACGAAAAACACAAAACAATTGGCAATTCCAGTCCTGCACTGGGGAATACATCTTATCTCTGTTTGCATCAACCTAGTTGGCAGAGCAAATGGCACTGTCCCAATTAACACACCAAACAATGGATCTGCAAGCAGCTGAGCAAAGTTGGAATCGGTAAACGATGAGCAGCCGATCGACGAACATTGGAGCAACAGAACCATAGAATTGTAAAGGAGTAGATAGAATGTCCATTGGGGTTACCTGATCGTGACCATCTAGCTGCTGAAAAGAACATTTCAGCGAGCAAACACATGAGCCCCCATTGAGCAGCGAGAACTCAATCAGACGAAAATGCATCAAATGTGATCAGCATTTGTAATAATTTAATTGTGTTTTCATTGAAAAATCACTGAATAAGACAATTACATGGCAAGTACTGTGAAGTGTGAAGACAATTACATGGCAAGTACAGTGAAGTGTGAAGACAATTACATGGCAAGTACAGTGAAGTGTGAAGACAATTACATGGCAAGTACTGTGAAGTGTGAATACAATTACATGGCAAGTAGTGTGAAGTGTAAATACAATTACATGGCAAGTACTGTGAAGTGTGAAGACAATTACATGGCGAGTACAGTGAAGTGTGAAGACTATTACATGGCAAGTACTGTGAAGTGTGAAGACAATTACATGGCAAGTACTGTGAAGTGTGAAGACAATTACATGGCAAGTACAGTGAAGTACGTGGCCGGTGATAACCCACGATATAGTTCACTGGATAGGATTGAATTTCAGATAATGGATTCAATATACACGTGTAGATACGCCGCTTTGGAAGCTGGGAGTGGATGCCGCATTACCATCGGATGCCATATTTAATAATAGAGGTATCGAGTGATCTAGTTGCGTGGGAAGTGGTGTCGAGTAGGAGCATGTGCCCGATGGAAGATGGTTTTCATGTTACAGGTGTAATGCCTAAAACGGCTCATAATATTATACACGACATAAAAATTTTCGAAAAGAATCGAAAAATGTAAAAACATATAAATATCACGAGCTTATAATTATAGCAAAAGTCGTGTTCAATTCGATCCAACAAGTGCTAAAGACCGGATAGGGAAGTCACAATGAATGACTTTTTATGATAAGAAATGGCAATTAATATCTTTGTGACACATTGGAAAAACTTGATTGCTCTAGGATTTAGCTAGCGTTTACTAGTTGATTACAAGGTGATGATGTATACACCAATCGGCCAGACCATGGAGTGCAGGCGCAATTTCCACAGTTGAATATGCAGATCAAAAGATTACACATATCTCATCCCGGTATATCTGTGATCAAAGTTTGTTCCTGAAGGCTAATTTCAAAGCTAAACACTTTCAAGCTTAATGCCAAGTGTGAGAAGTATACCACGAGATTGTATTTTATTCTGAGATAGGTCTTCTTGGAAAACAACACTATAGTTAGCCCGTCAGCAGTTTACAGTAAAGAGAGAATAAGAAGATTCATAACACAATCAGCGATTGAACGTTATGATCACATGCGTTAAAATGAGCCACGAAATATGCGGGAGAAAAGCATTTGTCGCCTACACACAGATTATTATTTCATAAGTGATCATTAAAACAGCAGATTACATAAGAGCGTCAGCGTGTTTATTCTCCAATTAAGAGCACAATTAAAGAGGTCTAATACTATATAGGCCGTCCATTGAAACGGACTTTATATATGTGTATATATATAGATCACGACTAAGTCAATGCCTGAAACACGTGTCTAAATATGGTGCATCGTTGAAAAGAACGGATACCTGTATCTCATCGGTATAGTTTTCTCGTCTCTGGATTCCCAGAATAATCTAGGCAAATCACCGGATATTCAGAAATAGCAGCGAGGGAGGCAACTACTAGTAATTGGCAGCGGGTAGTCTACTAGATAGCTGCAAGATTCTCAATCACATCTGACGGACTCGGCGTATTAAAAACTGGAATTGCGATCTTTGGCGTCTAAACCGTGGGATATGGGGGAGGGCCAAAGGAGATTCCGTCCCATATTTCCCAATATAGTCAACAAAAATAAGCCGACATTCCAAGTTGTGCTTTTATAAGTGTAACTGCACGAAGCCATTTCCTCATTAGCATAATAAGGAGCATACTTTGCGAGTACTTTGCAGCTAAGTTGGTGGGTGCTGTAAGATAGCATTGTACAAGTCAATATTGTCATGCATCCAATTCTATGTTTGAAATCAGTTTGAAAATCAGAGCCGCACTGTGGTGCCAAGAATGACATTACATGCATTGGCGGGAATTGGCGGAAATGTCAAAATTCCTATTGAAATCATCTAATACGAATGTGCAGCACGTATTAGAAAATAAGATTTGATCGTCGCATGTTTCCTTGTAAACTCGACAAATTTACACCAACATACCTAGATGTTTGTAAGTGCAACTGCATCCAGTCATTTAGCTCATTTGCATAACCAGGGAGCATTCCTTGCATCATGAATGATTCTTTCTTGCTACTAGTATCAAGATTGGGTCGGAATTAATGCATGGCCCCCCGCTTGATCATTTGAATATCAGGTCAGGGTCAACTGGGTCAATCATGCAGTCAGTAAAAATACGAGGATCTGTTCATTCGGAGTTCGATACCAGCGTTATTAATGGCCAAACTTACAGAATTTCTCCACGAGCATCTAAAATTGATCGGTTGAATTCGCCGACTACCAGTAAAATGCATTATCACAACAGATATTCGGACGGTATAGTGGCCATACTACCTTACACCCTGCTTATTGGTGGCAAGGCTTCGAGTGAATATACTATATTATGAATCCAATATTTTTGCTCAAGCTGTTGCCCTCCTTATCGAAACGACACGCCTGCGTCCGTGTATAAAAGCAACAGTGGCCAAATACGAGAGAGGGCCGGAAATTTCGCAGCCTGACACCAGCATATATACAGAAATGACAGACACAGCTTGGCCCGGGAAGTTGAAATTTGCCCTAAAAAAGAGACGTCCTGAAGAGATCTTTTAGTGAAAGAATTTAATTTCTGCATGATGGGTGGACGCGCAATTTTGTTGAAAATCCGATAAATTGAGAATTATGAATGAAAAATAAGCAGCAAATTTCCGGCACATTTCAATGTTGTTCTGAAGTTTTATTGGAATCATTCAATCTGAATTGGGTCTCAAAGTGGGCACCCGACTTTTTTGATAATGCTTGCGCATGTTTTGCCAAATCTGTGTGTTTACGTCGAATTCTATATTTTATTTTTCATTAATTTATATGACTAAAATTTTGGGTGAATTGTTATCGGATATTACCTACACAACAAATAAACTTCCAAGTTCAGAGAAAGAAGGTGATAACTTGGTATGGGTATACGATCGATAAATACTAAACATTCCTGTTTTATTAGCCTTTCAGTGATAGATATACATCTGCACTGTCTTCTCGATCTGGAGTCTTTAATTGTCTTTCAAAAGAGCAATTGAAAGAGAGAATCCATAAAAAGACCCTCGTCGAATAATTAATAGAACTCAACGTACTCATAAAGGCCAAAACGATAAAAGAAATTATACTGGGATTGTTGTGTTATGTGCATTGAAAGCTCTCTGTGAATTTCCTCACGAAGACACATCGATCATTCTATCCGCCAAGGTTCCACTCCATAAAGTTGATTTCGCATAATAAACACGCTATAATTTAAGAATGCAAAAAATAAAATGAAGTGACTTAGAATACCCAGTTTAATTTATTTTATATTGATCCAATCTTCAGTGTGAATAATCAGCTTATAATGAACATTTGGCTTATAATGCATTGATTCTCGGATTAGAGCATGACTGCCCTTATTGATTCGTATTTGCGACGGAACTATTCGCGCGATTACTGAAATCCCTATTAGAGATGGCCCAGATACCTTTAGCATGGTCTGTGGCTGCTGATTCTTAGGATGTTGGATGCCCAAGTACAGGGGTTTACGGATCAAGAGAGTTTATGGACTTAGCGGGAGTACATTATCCGAAGAAGAGGCCGTTGTCGGGGGCCCAGCGCACAGCTTTAGAAACGCCGCGAAGAACAGAGTGAGACGACCTGCTCGTTGCCAAGGTAAGACATCCTGCTCCAGTAAGGTACTACGCCTTGGGCTACGGACATTTCATTAATTGTACATTGGAATAACAACAACCTTGAAGTAAGGCGGTAATGTATAATAACATATGTAATATGTACTTATTGTACATGCAATATAATAATCATCATTATCATTTTATTCATGCCATCATTGACATACATGTTTTTCAAAAAATAATAATGACATATAAAGGGGGAAAAAGCACACAGAAAAAAAAATCCATATATATGCTTTTGGACGTTTTTATTATTATTATTATTTTTTATTTTTTTATTTTTTTATCCTTTGTAAAATTTTACGGGTGTAATATTTGGCATGACGCAAACGAATGATGAGTGAAAACCTCTCAAATTATCCAATCAAAGTGCATTTCGAGGAAGGAATTTAAATTCGCAATCCAATAGCATATAGGCGAATGAACATGTTGTTCAACAGTATAAAAATTATACATGCACACGCATTGCTCAAATTACAAATACAGCGTGAAATCACTAAAGAGAATAATGGAAAGAAAAACAAAAAGTATGTTTTTATATTTTTTAATTTATCATAAAACTATGTGATTGCAAGAGAAAAGTGAACTTTGAAATCATATATTGATCGCAGAGTAAAACTTATTACATTTCATTCATGTAAAAAAAAAGTAAATACTTGCATGTGCCGGTGTGCATGCACATGGATATACTGTTTCTAAGGAGTCGTGGATGCACAACACTATAAACTGAATAAATGAGATGGGTAAACACAGACATTTCAATTGGCTTCGGTGAGCATCAAGTACATGCTAAAACCATCTCAAGACTTTTAAACGAAAATATGGCTTTTTTTCTGAGCAATAGAGAAGGAAAAAATAACTGAAGTTGACATTGATTGGATTATTTTATAATCCTTGTATACATAACGATACTTAGTCAACCCTAGAGAACTGCGGACATACGATATCGAACATTAAAGTGTATATCCAATACAATAAGAACTATATACAAAGTTGGTTATGACTTCGTATGGCCATTCCCTGCCAGCGTAATACACGCGTAGGGTTCGAGAGGGTACAGTTGTTGGACTCCTTGACGGTGCTCAGCCTATAATGCACGCCCACCATTTTGTATTCTTTATATTTTCTTTTGTATTTCTTTATATTTCAGGCCGAATAAATATACAAGATGGTATACGTGTACACAGTTCCTCGTGTGCCCGTGGCCGCTTCTGAGAAAGGCCCGGGACCTGCACAATATACGCTGCCAACTCTGATTGGATCCAAGTACCACACACCTACCCACACAAAGCAGCCTGGGTGGAATTTCGGCGTCAGGCACAAGGACCTGGACAATGTGGATAGGAGCCCTGGCCCAGTGTACCTTCTCGGCCCAAAAGTGTCCCGTTTCGGAAACTCTGGCGAGCCCCACTACTCGTTGTCAATGCGCACTCAGAGTATGAAGCCGGCCAACTACCCACCACCAGGCACCTACAACCCCCAATTCACAACTGGCGTACAAAAGGCCCCAGCTTACACCTTCGGTAAGAGGACAATGCATAGATCAATGGAAAAGAACCCTGGTGAGTACTACCCGAGCGCCAGTCGATGTTCTAATTATCCTGCCTTACACAGCCCCCAACAGCTACCGCTTGCCTGCTTTGATCGGGTCCACGGTAGAGAGCGGCAAGAAAGCAGCCCCCATTTACTCGATGGTCGGAAGATGTAAAATCGGAGGCTTCTCTGAAGATTTGCAAAAGGTTATTTGATCAGGTATTACGTGTTCTAGATCAAAATGTATTGACACTCCACAGACCCCGGGTCCTGGAACATACAAAGTGACTCAGCCAAACAGTTACAGAAACTGTCAACCAGCGTACTCTATGACCAGCCGCAATATGATGCCAGGAGACACCACGAAGAAACCAGGCCCTGGTGCCCATTCTCCAGAGAAGGTATGACCTCAGAAAAGGACATATGAGGCAGTTCATTACGCGCATTCTCTACCTGCAGGTCAACATCCACTTAAAGGAGGCTCCGAAGGCATCTTTTGGTATCAGGCACTCTGAATACTCAGTGGCCTGCCTGACTTCCGGTGACATTGACTTCTAAAGGAACACAAAGAGAGTTCTTGTTGCTAATCATAACGCACTCATGTATGTGCCAACACAACGAGACCCCGACTTCCATTGAATTTGATGTGGAAATATATCACTGCGTCAAGGATTCTGCATCTAATAAAACATCAAGCACTTCTGTGATATTTCGTTTCTTGGCAGTGAGTTTATTTTTGCTCCCAGCTTGCTTTCTTTTCGATAATAAATACTTTGTGACTTCCACCAAATGGCGTTAAATTTCACACTCAACTTGTGACCGAAGTGTTTGTTTAGCGCTGCATGCTGTTGTCGCCGTTAGATTCAATGCCGCTGATCGATCGACCTGAGTGGTGCATGAAACGGCACCCAGCACAAGTCAATAGATTCACGGTATATGATAAAGACTCTAAACATGTATATAAGTAAATACGGGTTGCTATCGTAAACTTCGCTATTGGAAACCACAACATAGAGTACGCGAGGCGACCAAGTGAGGATTAACAACCAGTTTGACACTACGAAGAGGTAATTATGCGATTTTTATAAAAAAAAGATCTTTCTTGATTTAATATGGTTATGATAATCTAGTAGGCGGATAATTTATTGGTATCCTACACTTCGCCAAGGAGTCACGTCGACCATAAAACATAGCCAAATTAAATAGTATGTTATATTTCTACTTAAATTCACATTCTCCAGACTGGGTAGACTAAATAATCGTCTGCAAACACCATATAATACATGCATCGAATTATCTATTTCTTTAGTACCGGAACGTCGGTTCCGACTCGGATAAATGCCCTTGTCCCATTGAAATGGAATTTGGTAAGTACATTTATTAAATGAAAGGATATAATAATATTGTCTCACAAATCACAGTAGATAAGAGCCCGCCATTGGAGATGTTTTTAATGGAGTTTTTAGGGGGGTTAAACAGTCTTGACAGCTAGTGAGAATTGCGTTATCATAAAAAGGGCCCAATATTTAACTGCAAACTTCAGCTGTTCGAGCCCTAAATATGTTATGAATTATTCCATATTTGCGTTTAAAACATTAATTCCTGCAAAGCATGGCATTTTTAGGGGTTTTTTTTATGAGTTCAATCCATAGTTGTCACCATTTAATTTCATCAATAAAAGAACCATAGATTAGAAATTACCAACACAGCTAACCTCGTAAAATGGGACCAGCAACTTTTTAAATCATACTTTTACCATTTTATGTCTGAAACTCAGACCACCATAATTATATAGTATACACCATACTAGTAAGCAATAAAAGTTGGAGGGTCAAATTCCTAGCCCTGTCAACCGTGTATTCACCCATGCAAAGTACACCTGTTTTTGCACATGTTGTTAATCCATGTGTCAATTCATTTATCATACAGAATAATATATAGATATTGTCAACCAATAATCCAACACACATGTTACGTATTATGGCTCATACTTACTCATATCATCTATTTATAGGAATGGCCTTGCCAGAGCCAACGATCCCTCGTAGACCGGTTGGTCTTCCTAATGAAGGCCCAGGACCTGCTGGCTATAATCTTCCAGGACTTGTGGGGCAGCATAAACATGATTTCAGGAGCACACACAACATCAATCCAGCGTGGAGCATAGGTGGACGGGCATGCAAGGAACCAGAGAGCAATGCACCTGGACCGGGTGCCTACAACATCACCAAAACAATCACTCGAACAGGAAGGCAGGATGCACCAGCTTACTCAATTGGGGGCCGAAGATATACCGACAATTCATCCACAATCCCTGGACCTGGAGCGTACATGCCAGATATTTCCTCTGGTAGCACATCTTATAATAGCCCGAGTTACAGTATGGGAGGAAGAACAGTCACAGAAAGAATCGGAAGTGGACCTGGACCCGGAGCGTACTACCCAACATGCATGAATGAAAGTACTAAGAGATCTGATCCAGCCTGGAGCATGGGTGGCCGACCACATATTGCCACTAAATCTGGTGATCCTGGCCCTGCCGACTATTATCCAGACCTTGATAGAGGGCAAGGAGTCAGTATTAAAGGTAGATACTCAGGAACAACAGAATCCTTCGGACCAGGTCCTGGAAGCTACAGAATTGATGGAGAGAACGGGAAAAGCCCAAGAGGTCCTGCATGGACAATCGGTGGTCGATCAACTTCAGGACCCTCAAGCAGCAATGGGCCTGGTCCTGGTGCATATAATGTTCAAAGTTCAAATAGCCAATCCAATGGGGGGCCGGCTTATAGCATCCAGGGAAGAGTGTCAGGAGTCCAGGGAGATAGCGGTCCTGGTCCTGGAGAGTACATGATAGAGAAGGTGACCCGCACAGGAGCAGATTCACAGAAGGGGGCCACCATCAAAGGAAGATCCACCGGATTTGCCCAAGATTCCTCACCAGGACCAGGAGCATACAGTGTCAATAACAAGACAGTAGGCCCAGCCTTCTCAATGGGCGGTAGAGAAACTGGAAAAGCCACAAATGACAGCCCAGGGCCAGGAAACTACCATCCCAATGTGTCAGTATCAAAGAAGTCTGATCCGGCATGGAGCATGGGTGGTCGCCCGCAGGCTGTGTCAAAGAACGGAGATCCAGGCCCAGCCACCTATTATCCAGAACTTGACAGAGGCCAAGGAGTTACGATCAAAGGTAGATCCACTGGCAAAATGGAATCAATTGGTCCAGGACCTGGTGCTTACACTATTGATGGAGGTGGAGACAGCAAGTCATCAAAACCTCCTGCATGGACCATTGGAGGAAGATCAACATCTGGTCCTTCAGGTGATGCTGGTCCGGGTCCTGGAGCTTACAATGTAGATGGTGCCACTGGTGCCTCCCACAAAGGCCCAGCATATAGCATCGGGGGAAGGGTGTCTGGAGTCCAGGGAGATAGCGGCCCAGGCCCAGGACATTACAAGATTGATAAGGTGACCCGCACAGGAGCAGATTCACAGAAGGGGGCCACCATCAAAGGAAGATCCACCGGATTTGCCCAAGATTCCTCACCAGGACCAGGAGCATACAGTGTCAATAACAAGACAGTAGGCCCAGCCTTCTCAATGGGCGGTAGAGAAACTGGAAAAGCCACAAATGACAGCCCAGGGCCAGGAAACTACCATCCCAATGTGTCAGTATCAAAGAAATCCGATCCGGCATGGAGCATGGGTGGTCGCCCGCAGGCTGTGTCAAAGAACGGAGATCCAGGCCCAGCCACCTATTATCCAGAACTTGACAGAGGCCAAGGAGTTACGATCAAAGGTAGATCCACTGGCAAAATGGAATCAATTGGTCCAGGACCTGGTGCTTACACTATTGATGGAGGTGGAGACAGCAAGTCATCAAAACCTCCTGCATGGACCATTGGAGGAAGATCAACATCTGGTCCTTCAGGTGATGCTGGTCCGGGTCCTGGCGCTTACAATGTAGATGGTGCCACTGGTGCCTCCCACAAAGGCCCAGCATATAGCATCGGGGGAAGGGTGTCCGGAGTCCAGGGAGATAGCGGCCCAGGCCCAGGACATTACAAGATTGATAAGGTGACCCGCACAGGAGCAGATTCACAGAAGGGGGCCACCATCAAAGGAAGATCCGCTGGATTTGCCCAAGATTCCTCACCAGGACCAGGAGCATACAGTGTTGATGACAAAACTGTAGGTCCAGCATTCACAATGGGAGGCCGAGTAACTGGTAAAGCTTCAGACAAGAGTCCAGGTCCTGGAACATATTATCCTGGAGATGACAAGAAAGGTCCTGCATTCAGCATGGGAACAAGAGATGGCCAGATATCTCACGATGAATCCCCTGGACCTGGGAGTTATGCTGTGCCAGGTGGCAATTCGGGTCCTGCATGGTCAATTGGAGGACGCCAAGGCGGTCAAGGTGTAGATCAAAGCCCTGGACCAGGTGCATATAACCCTTCAAAAAGAGAACAAGGACCTGCCTTCTCAATGGGAACACGGAATGTCCAGTTTGAGAGCGATCAATCTCCAGGGCCTGGAGCTTATCATTACGCTGATAATGAAAAGAAAGGACCCGCCTTCACCATTGCAGGCCGTGTTGAAGGTGGTAATGCTGAAGCTACACCAGGACCAGGAGCATATATGGTGAACTCTGGAGAAAGGGGACCAGCCTTTTCCATCAAAGGTCGTTCATCTGCAGCATATGAAGATAGCTCACCAGGCCCAGGTGCCTACACTCTCTACAAACATGAAACCAGTGGTAAGGGTTTTACAATGGGAACCAGAACGGCACACACCAAAACTGATAGCAGTCCAGGTACGTGAGATAGTCATTACATGTATATACTCTTAAATTACACTATTGCGCATCTTTCTAGGTCCAGTGTACATGCCAGACTCAAGCAGTACCAAGCCGAGTGCACCAGGTGTCACTATGGGCAGTCGCAATATTGGTGGCGCGAGAGTTGACCCTGTAGGCATGAAATTTTCAGCCACAATTTAATACATGGCACACGTTTTTTAGGGACCTGGTCCAGGAGCTTATTCCATTGAGAAGAGTGATGCTAAAGGTCCTGCCTTCAGCATTTCTGGAAGGACATCTCACCAGAAATATGATGAAGGACCTGGTCCTGGTGAATATGGACCGTTATATGTAAGACAGCATTAAGCTTTACAATCAAATAACTACCAAATAAATTCTGATTGCAGAAGCCACCAGGCAAAAATGGTGGACGTTCTTTTGGCATACGGCATTCCCCTATCAAGGGTGAGTTCAACAGTTCTTCTCGTCATGAGACACACGTCATCCAGGAAGATCACGGAGGGAACCGGTATAGTACCCATGAAACCAGTGTTGGGGGAGGAAGACGAGGAGAAGGAGGAGAAAGTATATCGACGAAGACTGTGAAATTCTATACGAGCAATGATTGTGAGCCATGTAGAAATGTCGCAAATTATCGTACAACCCATTACAGTACCTCTGGGGGTGGTGGGAACTCGTATATGTCAATGGAACCCATGCAACAAAATTGGTCGAATGGAGGGGGGACTCATACCATCACCAGAACCTACGAAACAGTCACCTCATAAATCTAACACCTTATCTTTGTGTACTCATCATCAAAGCATATTTAACTAATGTGATTCACTTGAAAAAATTGAACTAATTATGGTGCTACCTTGTATCTTTGTATTGAACCATTCATTGGGTACAGGTATGAATGTAAATGTAGTACACATAGAAATTCATGTTGTTCTGTTTTCATGTGCCATGGTGTGAAATAAATTATTCTGTGAAAATGACATTAAAGTTGGCTTTAATACCATATTTTCTTAAAATCAAAAGGTATCAAAAATCCTATGGTAGCAAACTTCTTTGGGTTTGCGATGTGGGGATATGGGGGCCTAATTCGTGTATACAGGGTGATTCAAAAGTATATTTGCAAGTCATGGGATTTTTCAACATTGCAAAATGGCTCATTTATAGTTACCGTAGCCTTTTATCTTGGCAATTATGTCTTTTATTTCAATCGTTTCCTTCGAATAATTTGATAATTTCGAAATTACAACACTGCGTCATAAACCACTTTTTTTTTTACATGATCTTCACAATCATGCAGGTGCATTCAACTCTTTGATGAGCGTTGTTTGTCTTTATATTGCTTAACTAACCAATTAATTATGATCATTTTTGTAGTTAGATGCCATAAGATATTTGTAATATTTATAACAAATAAGCAATGGCGAAATGTTGGGCAAAACTTTGTTTACGATAACAAAGCATCATCGAGGAAGGAGGAAGAGATTTGTTGATGTTTTAATATTATTTAATAGTATCATAAGTTTAGAAATTACACATTTATTCGCTACATTTCCGTCGTAGCACAAACAGCTAGGACTAGCGCTGTAGCAATGAACTATTTCACATGCATGCTAAATATTTTGTGTGAGAGTCCGGGTTATTCCATAATGAACAAAATACAATGGCATAACATTATAGTAAATATCATTACATAATAACAATGCATGTATTGGTCGCATTAGCATGCAGTGCAAGGTTGGTCATATAACCAAATGAAGTTTTGCACCGTAGGCTCTCATGAGCACAGCATATATATGCTCATGAGCATGTAGAGTAAAGTTGACATAATAACATTATCATCGTTGAAATACGAAGACCCTCTGTGAAGTCTGTGGTAAATAATCCCCGTGACTTATTTTCGTCTCATGAAAAGATTTGTTCACATTTACTAAATACTAATACTAAAGTATTGAGTATTGCAGGAAGGGTTTGATTTGAAGTTGCAGATTTGGTGATAGTGCTGTGGCGATCCACTCATTTCACAGTTCTATTCTAATCTCACCTTTTGATCGCTCATGTCGAGTCTTGAAATGAACAGCTTAATTAAATTATGGGTAAATAAACTCTTGTGATTTTATAATTAATCATCAGTCTAATCAACCGTCTCTCATTGGCTTTTTTAATTTGCCATAGTGCCATTGCGCACACCTGCATGTTTCTTTGCAGTCTCTGTTATCTTTATGCCAAAATGAACGGGATGAGTCCTCATGCATCGTTTAACATGGTTTAAAATCTAATTTTATAGCAATGTTTTTACAAGAGCGTTAGATTATAATTATATGCAATCATTAGATATTTGTATGGGTCACCTTTGTTGATTAGCGACTGATCACATACACAGTTAAAACAATATTAAACGAAATTTGAATTGAAGACTCCCATGCATGGTCATGCATATGCAGGCATATTGTTTTTATTGTGTTTATAACTTCTACAATTACGATCATGTGTTTGTAAGTTAATTTTAAGGATTCGTTCGTTTTGTTTTGATTTGGCGGATTTGGTTGTGGCGCCTTTGTGTACGCATATTTGTTCAGCGCAGCATTTCTGGAATATTTGCCACAAACTGACCCCGTAAAAGGTCTTAATATATTTGAGCTTACTCCAACTATAAACGGTAATTATTTTGAGATACAGCGCTCACTTTCATAGAAAATGGCACTTTTGTAACACTTTACGCAAGGTTGAAAAATCCCCCATTAACTTGTAATTATACTTTTGAATCACCCTGTACTATATAGTAGGCACAATGATATGGACTCTATAGATGGACTATTCCTATTGGCCAGTGTATGTCAACGGCGCTGAGACTATCGGAAGTAGCAAGCAAAAGGAAGTGGCACTGTACTTTTACAGAGTTTGAGTAGGTTTACGGTAGACTACCTATCCCGCATTTCTGATTGGTTTACGCATTACCGTATTGCGCGCGTAAAAAGTGTGTTCTGATGGTGATATCATAACGCACTTTTCCATCCAACACTTCCGGCGTCTGGCTCTGTTGATCAATCGACGTTCGAAGATTTTCCCGATTGAGAGATCATGACACGCAAATGTGTCGTTGTCAGTTGTTCAAACCGATATCACCACAATGCGCCAACAACCTTTCATCGGTAAATTTATAAATGATCATTCACATAATAATATATAGCTTCTCAAGCATCAGTGCCTGCACATCACTGTGACAGCTATATTAGTCTGCTATACCTAGGCCCTACACTAGCTGACATACTACAGCGAGCCCAATGGGTCTACAGACCTCGCCCGAGAATCTGTGCCAGCCCTACACCTGCAACTACAGTGTGAAGTGTTTGAAGACGAAGAGTGAAGGATCCTCAG
>KB300643.1:29722-40085 GCA_000328365.1 Capitella teleta
CTAGTAGAGAAACACACATTGAAGATGCTTACAACTTTGCTTCTTAATTTTTGCCACGGATAACTAAAACATTAATTTAATTAAGTTATTTTCATTCTCTGAGAATATTGCAATTTAACTTTCTTTTGTTTTATTCATTTCATAGAGGTGACATGGCATTCTTTAGAAAAATCACATCAGAAACATCTGATCCTGGTGAGAGAAAACTGATTACTGTGGATTAACAAATCCTGTTGTTGATTTTTTCAGGCAAGCAGAACGTTGTGTTGATGGGGAGAAAGACATGGGAGTCTATTCCTGCCAAACATCGTCCTCTTCCCAATCGGATCAATGTTGTTCTGAGTGCTTCCTTGAAGTAAAATCCTTTCAATGCTTTGAATTCTCTTACAAGTTCCTTTATTTCAGAGAGGCTCCTCAAGGTTCATTGCTCATCAGGAACTTTGAGGATATTTTCCCGTTGATGGAGTCATCGGATTTGAAGGACAAAATCAATGAACTATTCGTCATTGGTGGAAGTTCGCTGTATACAGTATGTGGGATTTCAGCTCTATGATCGTGTGACATTTTCTTGCACTCTCTGCCAACCAGATGTCTTTCAAGTCATCCCATCCAGTCCGAGTCTTCCTCACCACTGTGCTTCAGGAGTTCCATTGTGATACATTTTTGCCAGAAATGGATGATATTCTCAACAAATACCAAAAGATTGAGTGAGTCAATATTGAAAGTGTCTCTCCATTCTAACAAATATAGAGTTCTCTTGTTGAATGATAAAAGATTATTTTGTTATTGATTTAAATTCTTAATTGCAGATTTGCGCATGAAGATATCGGCAAACGAACAGAAAACGGGATCCCATACCAGATAGAAGTATATGATAAGGTATAATTAAAACCTCAATTTCTCCAGACTGACATGTGAGAACCAAAAGAGGTGTCTCTTCAGATGTACAATACTACTTACTCCAAATCATCTCAAACCATTCAAGTATTATGACATTATCTTTTTATTCACTTTCCATAAAAAATATTCCATATTTTTAAAGAGCTTATTAATTTTATTTTTCTATGATTTTCGTTTAACTGTATTGATTTTATTCCATATTGTATGCTAAATTATTGTTTTCCAAGAAAAGCATATTTGATCAATTGATAAAATAAATGTATGCTGGTACCTGATTATTTTCATTTGTTTTTTTCCTCATTCGTTGGATTTATATTGTACTGAAAACCAGAATCGCTCTCCTCGACAGCTGAATATGAGTAAGCCCTTGGTTCCCATTAAAATCTGTGCTGCAATGCTTGAGAACCGAGGCATTGGTTTCAAGGGCAAGATTCCATGGCCTCACATCAAGTGAGTATTCATGTGGCAGTCAAAGACTTAATTAAGAGATATGCAGCTGAGATAATTTAATATCTGGTGGCGGAAATCGTGAATTTAATCAAGGATATTATCCTATGATTGATGTGCCAATTAAGCTTCTGCTCTTCTAACCAAAGATTGCATTAGTCTATGCCTCTACTGAGTCTAGTCTCAAACAGAGGTATTGTTAGTTTTAGATACATGAAGATATATTTGAGGAAATTTTCTTGAGATAATACCCTAGTAATTATTTCAAATCAAATGATTGCATTACAACATACTGCATTCAATTCCCTATCCAAAAAGGTTGGCAGTGTGTAGATCTCCAAAGTAATGCCACCAGGCTGAAGTCATTGTTAGTCTGTATGTATACCGGTATACATGTATGTGCATAACCGACCAATCGGAACCTTTGCAGAAAAGACTACGATCACTACTCGCAGCTAACACAGGGATCTATAAAATCAGGTGAGAATATCCCCTGAATAGAATATCTTTTAACTCATGAATTATGAACAAAGGGAAGAAAGTGGTCAACATCAAAGGTCGTGCTACCTGGCAAGACACTGGTGACGCGGAGAAAGCCAGGCCCAACGTCATCACCATCATCATATCAAAAACATTGAGGTCATCATACAAAATTGTACATTTTCACGATGATTTTTCAAGATGTCATTTCACAGTCAGTTACCAGAAGGGGCTGATTACCTAGTTGAAGACTTCAATGAGGCTCATTGCACAGCGTCATCGTTGTTCAATGCGGGTGTCGTGAGCGATGTCTGGGTGATGGGAGGTCAGGCTGTATACAAAGTGAGTCCACCGCAGTCAGTTTTGAATCCCACATCTGTGCTATCTATAGTCGGCAATTGAATCTCCTCACTGTTCGGAGATCCACTTGACGGAGATCAAATGCGACTTGGAAGCTGATCGGTTCTTCCCTGAATTTGAAAGCCTTTACTCTGCTCAAAGGTCAGTGGATAATTTGAGATTAAATTCTATTTTTTCTTCTCTCTCTCTCTCTTTCAGTGGCAACGATTTTTATAATACAACTGTTGAAGATGGTGGAATCCAATATCAATTCAAGTTGTACCATCGTCTTCCAAAATATTCTGCTTGATTGCCTCAAAGAATCATTATAATGTGCATGTATAATGCATTTACATGTAATGCAGCAAACAAAAATATAAAGTTATATAAAGGTTTTAACTTGCAATTATGTGTTCACAAGAATTGCACTCTCATCACCAACCCTCCATAAATATACTTGTACTAGCTGCTGGCAGAAAAAGAGAATGTCCTTCCATGAAAGGATCAAGTCAATTAAACAGTATCTGAGCCTGTGAGCTGTACATCAGAAAGCCTGTCACTTCAAGTATTAAATAGAAAACTAAGATATTGAATGTTAAGGAATTTTAATAAAACATTACAAAATAATAATAAGACCAATGTCATTAACGCACTAAACTGGATCAAGTTATATCTGGAAACGAAAGAGCAGAAAGTCTGTATTGGTAATAATTTCTCTCCAAGCTGCGCCTTGTCATGCAGCGTGCCTCAGGAATCGGTGCTGGGCCCTATTCTCTTCAGAATGTACCTTAGCCCACTCTATGATATTGCCCGCCGATGTGGTGTTGAAACCCATCAATATGCTGATAATTGCCAACTATACATCCACATGAGAGCCAATCATGATGATGCAATGCTGCACGCAAAGCTGAGAATGGACCATTGTGTCCGTGAAATTGCTCAATGGATGTCTGACAACAAGCTAAAGCTGAACAATAACAAGAGCGAGGTCATTGTTTTTAATCCGTCAAACACCGAAACTCCAGAACACTTAAAAACGTTTAAAGGGATGGGGAACTAAATTTTAAGTGATGTTCTATTGACTCATAGCACCAATTGATAGCATTTCGTGCCAAGAACACCATGCCTGGATGCAAGCGTAAGGAAATAATGCATTCCGAATATCGGGGTTAGCATTGCGCCTATGGGAGAATGGCTTCCATTGCGAAGTATAGGAGGCAAACGTCAGCTGATGGCTTGGTTTGGCTGATGGCTGATTGGTCCCGTTCCCCTCGTGAAGCTATCGATTTCAGCCAATCAGAGCAGAGCATCTTCGCCATAAAAGGACATCTTTGTTGTTTACGAAACGAAAGCACATGCCTGGTGCACTCTGGCTGACCTTTTTACTGTTTCAGGATGAGAAACGTGGTAGGTGTCCTAGAAAATCGCTTGTTAAAATAAGAAAAATAGCGAGAAATATTTTTTTTTTGCGCCTGACTGGTGGCAAAATGATTATTCTATCTATTTCCGAAAAGAAAATAAAAAAATATCAAGGGGTTTAGTCGCAGGACACGGTGATATGACGAGGCCCATTGTAAAAGATGGGGAACTCGGTGTTTCATCACAGCGACTGACGTCACGCCTAATTAGCATTATATCTCCCGCGAAATCGTTAGGGATGATATTCCTTGTGTGGGCCAGGCATAGGAATCATTTTTGGTGCATCAAATAACGACTCAAAGTCCATTTTCAACCAGTTCTCCCTCCCTTTAATATCTGTGGTACGGACATCGCAACGAACACAACTGGGAAGACACGCTTTCCAGCATGCCGGACCGAGCTTGCGGAATCGGCTGTCATTTTATCTTGGGACAATTGATTGTCTGGATGCATTTCAATCTGATATTAAAATGTTCCTGTTTTACAAAGCTATTCAACTATTTTTGTGTATATCAATTTTTACTCACTGTTATTCGCGCCTTGAGTGGTACATGTACCAGAATTGCACTTTTATAAGAAATAAATGTTATTTATTATTTATTAACGAGATGCTTCAGGTGCTAATATAAGACTTGGAAATCCTTGGTACATGTACTAAACATACAGCCCTCATGCAATGATTTTACAAGTACTACTGCTAAAATGAATTCCTATATTAACCAACAAATTTTATATCGGAGTCGTATAATATATATATAGGTTATAGACTTTGAACAATGCTGACATTAGAAGTATTGAGTAAACAGAGGTACAATTAATAATGAAAACAGCTTGAGATGACAAGATGTATCACCCAAAATCACATCTTTTGAGATGGATGCACACAGAACAGAACCTCTCAGAATGAATGAAGTACAAAAGTAGGATGTCATCTGGTCGATGATCCCTTGTTCTGAAGTTTCTTTCTCGCCACAAAGAACACACAATCGTAGCGATATTTCAGCATGGATTTCGGGTTCTGCGTGTAGGCTGCTGGTTGGTGTAAGTTCTCTTTCTGTGAAACGCATTCGGGTGGTTTGATAAATTAATTAATGAAACATTAGAACTCACAATGATTTCAAAGTTTTTCTTCTGAATGATTTCTTTAAGTTTGTCATACGGAAGTTCAATTGAGCTCTCGTTTATCATGTCAGCGAAATGATACAAGAGAGGACCTGGAAACAGCATAGATTTAAACGAATGACAGGGTGATATATGCACTCACCTAAGTTGATCCAGTATCCACCCGGTTTGAGAATTTTCTCAATTGTTTCAATGTATTCTATTATATTATGCGCCGTGTCAATGAAGAAAACCGTTGAAACGCAATCCCACGAATCTTTAAAAAGATATCCCTGAACGTGAATAAAGTAAATTTATTATCTGCAAACCAGGCTCAGTGTAAACGTCTAGGAAATCCCCAGCAGCCATTGAGAAATGTCCGTACACAGGTAAATGCGAAGGGTTGATGTCAGGGAATGTAACAGCACGGATTTGGTCATTGCTACTGAGGTTATTTGAAAACTGGTGAATCCAAGGGTAGAGGGTCAATGAATTGACCTCAGTACATCTGTATGAGAGAGAGATTATGTCCCACCCGGGCATAGATTGATCAAAACTAACTTGTTGAGCACAAAGTGAGAGGCAAACAGCATGAAGAGACTAAATTCATTCCCCTGACAGCTGTAACCCCTCCTGGCAATCTCAAATGCTAAACGGCCAAGACCAGCTCCTGGTACGAGGATTTTCACATTTGCAAGATTTCTGAGAAAATTAATTCAATGTATGCAATGAAAATGAGATTACAGATCTACTCACTTAATATCTCCAGGAAATAATCGACTGATTTCTTCGATCACTGGGTCGTAAGCACCTTTCCTCTCCTCAGCACCCTCGGCACTCCAATCACGAACGAACTGTTTGAGCGTCGTTTTAACTTTGTCCATGTCAAACTCAGAAGCTGGCTGAGCGGAATCCTGCAAAAAGAAACTAATGAATTTGACTCAACAGTCAGTGAATAAAAACGTACAGCATTTGGATTGTGCTCGCGGTTTTCAAACATGTTTTCCGTGCTTGAAGAGATTAGTTTGAGAATCTCGTAGTTGTGCTCCATGCAGATTCGTATTTGACTCAAGTGTTCTTTGAAGTCCGGCAGAAGTTCTTTGTGAGCCGGCGGCAGGTTATTGAAATGTTGCATAGCAATCAGCAAACGTTTTGTGGTGTGGGACCTATAAGTAAAATTCGATATAAAAAACATGAATTCAATAGCCAGGATATGTCATACGCATGATAGGGAATGTTGTTTGAGACTGGGGCATGGTGATTACGAGGGTAGTTCAAAAGGTTCTCGGCCTAGCATAGAATGCGTGAACACAGAAAGTTGAAATTTGGCTTGAATATATAGGATAGCTTTTCAGATGAAAATTGCAAGCAGTGAATTTCCAGGAAGTCACGAGATCACCTTTGGCACCAATTTGAGTGAAGGAGGGGTCGGCATTTTGTCAAAATGCACTAAATCAATATCGATTTGAGACTATTTATCATCGACGGATTTATCCGATATTATCCTCATAGACGCATCAAAGTAATATAAAATAAATGTGTTTGTCAGATTTTGATGAAATTATTATAAAATGGTAAAATGTAGCCCAGAAGAGAGCAGTAGTACTGGCCTAAATTAATGTCCCTTCAGGTAATTAAACATTAATGAAAACTGGAAAACATTAAAGAGGACTTCTGTTCATTTCAAAACTTTTTTAGATCGGTTCTGTGGGCTTTATTGAGTGACGAGAGACCGTTTTTAAAAAATTTGGTCAACTGTGAATGATATTCAAGACCAAGTAAAATACGATTTTCCTGCTGAGGCAGAATAGCTTGAAACGAGATGAGTACGAGATTTCTTTTATGAGAACTGCTGAAAGATCTGCTCACTCAATGGCTCCCATTGTTAACAATAGGAGAATTACTTTTATGCCGTCACGACAGTATGAAATCGAACGCAAGAAGAAAGCGAGATTTTAAACCTCTCAAATTCGATGTATCTAGGAATAAGCCCACGTACAGCAAGCGTATTGTCTAAAAATATGTCAGTAAAAAGGCGTATTTGTCTTTTGGGTTGCATCCTCTATTATCCGTTACTAGTTAAAAAAAACCAGAGGTCCTCTTTAAGTGAAAATTCTGTGGCGCACGATTTTTCACATCACTAACAGCTATAGGGACTGATGGGACAGCTGGCATTCGGGGCCTCCATGTTGTTTGCTCACACTCATGCAGTTATTGTCATCAAGGAAAAGTAGGATGCATTGTACCAGACTGAGAGGTTGTGCATCTTTATTTTGACACCTATTGTGAGCATGAATAGGATTCGGGAGTTACTCAGAGAACCGCTCGCTGTCAGCTTCGAGAAAGGTGTGAATGACGCCGATTGGATGGTCAGAGTCAAGCAATTAATTGAGACAGCTGTATCCAATCAGAGGCAAAGCTTCTCTAGCATTCAACTATGCATGAAAATTTTGCACACTTGAGTTAACTTCAACATAAAGGTATCTAAAGTTACCCACGGGGACAGAACATGAGTTCGAGTTATAAAGCATTTTGATTTTTGAGTTATGGGAGTTTTGACATATCAATACAAAATTCAATGTGCGGGTATAGAGAGGGACTCGGGGATTCGAAATGGTGTTGAGTTATAGAGCAATTAGAGTTATGGGAGTTTGACATATATCAAGAAACACCCTAAATCAACAATCAAGTCGATCGTAAATACGAGAACTAACTTTTGTACTAACTTTTTGTATGGCAGAAAGAAGTAGGTTAGCGCACTGTGCTATATACAGCACTGCCTTGTACTGACCAGGCCTACTCACTAATCACTATTGAATACTGCAGTACCTCTTCTCGGAAGTTCTCTAGCTCGTCACTTTCTGCTATTGATGTAGTTATTCTAAAAATAGCGTTGTCTCAGCTTCCTAGTAAGTTGATGAGTGCATAAGACAGGAAGGAAGGCGTGACAAATCACGCATTAATACATTACACACGGGCATAATGACAAACAGCGGTACTGATGAAAAGGCCGGGTGTGATGACTATTACCTGATTACTGTACTGCGGAAGAGGCCGGGCGTGTTGAGCAATCACTTTGAATTAAAACGAGATTACTGATTATGTTGTTTGTGTTTGCCCTGTAGGCCTGTAGTCTGGGTGAGAGGACTATTACTATAGCCGTATAGTATAGCATAGGGGAGTATATTATAGTGTTAGCTCCTCAAGCCGTATAGGTCAGTAATAGATGTGTAGGAACTGCTCCGCTATCCCTTGTGGGGAGCTACTATAGTATATGACAGGTTTTTCTCAAGATAGGTATTAGTAGATCCATGATTAGCCATCTTGGGAGTTCTTATACAAAGTTTTGGCAATAATTGCATTAGTAGTCTTGGATCCAGATTCGGATATTGGCTAATAATTAATGTCATTCCTGGAACATTTTCGAGTGGGCGATAATTGGGGGATTTTCATCGTCAAAAGTGCAGAATCGGAAGAACGGATTACCTAGCTGCGAACCTTACCTATAATAGAGGAACGCATTTAAGACCCTTCGGAAGTGTGCAACCTCCTTGTCATCTACTTGTCCTTCAATGCGATCGTCACTCAATTCCGTGTCAGAAATATCCGAACACTTCGACATTTTGCTTCGCTTCTTCCACCCGAACTCACGAAGTCAGAAGCCCTCCGAAAAGCAGACTATGATAATCATAACGCATTTTTAACGTTATGATATCATGATGTGGATTGTGTTAACTTTTACTTGAATTTTATATACTAATTGAAACTATAATTAATTTATTTAAATTTTAAAATTAGTAAATTGTATATATATTTCCAAATTATGAATGTGTATTCTGGATCTATTACAATTTATTCTTAAATTATATTTCATTATTTACTCAAAACACTGCTTGACGATAATAATACATTATGTAGGAATTCCTAAAGTTTCTCGATATCGTTACTCTGGTTTCTCTTCAATCCACGAATAAATCTTTCGCCTTTTACTAAAGATTTCCGTGGGGAGGAACAATTTAATGAGTCTAGAACTCAATTTGTCTCAACCCCTCTTCGGAGGGGTATCAAATAGCAATAAAAAAATATAACAAACCTCAATTTGCAATCCATAGGTTGGACATCTTTGGCTTTTGTGGTAATGGAACCCACGTTCAACGGGCAACTTCAGTTATTATAGTTATACACGTGAATGACGTGATTGGCCATAAGGCGACAAAGAATTAAAATTATGGTTTACGGATTTTTTTTTTCATGAAAAAGGCAAGTGGGTGGTGGGGAAAAAAAAAAAAAAAAAAAAAAAAAAAAAAAAAAAGAGGGAAAATGAGTGGTAGGGAGAAAAAAAAACCAGGTTGGGGCTCATGACGCGCTAATGCTGCTTCATATTAATGTATTAAGGAAATGAAAACTGCAAACAAAATCCTCAAGGAAGCATTCATTTCTTGTTCTTAAATGAATTTCGTGTGATGGGCTTAAGCCCCTGATCAAAACAATGATGGCACATGGGCCAAACTAAATTAAATTGTTGTCCCAGCCGGGCCATCTCCAGGTTGACTAGAATAAAAAATAAGATGAATGCAAGATAATTTCGTGTCGTATATCAGTAACCAAATAAAACCTGCTGACTGCTCGGCCAGATCGGATTGATTCATCTGTTTAATCACCTTCGTTTGTCGCCGAACTTAATCATAACGTTCTAATCAAACCACAATACTGTTTGCATGTTAATCAACTCTTCAGATCCATTTATCTTAACCTTTCATCATCATATTCCGTTTATTTATTATTTCATCTCTCCTTGGGGGCAGTCCTGCTATTTTCCAAGAGTCCTGATCCGGAAGGACTGTAATCATTCTGACCACGCTGAATCATAACGCACTTCTTGATTGGCGAACATCGTGATGTCGCAGGAACGTCTCCTCGGATCGGCGTTGAGATGATCCCTGGACGATCGCTTTTATGATGATCAACTCCTCAGCAAATCTCTCGTCGATGCTCCGCTCGGGAATTGCGTCCGCTTTGACCCCAAACTCATCACGTTGTTCGGTTAATGTGATGACCGTCCGAGGTACGTCGTTCGGGTTGGGTTTGGAATTAAACTGATTGCTGCTCATTCCGCACTCGCTGAAGTGATTGTTCGGCTGCAAGTCCAACACCGCTGCTTGTGCAAGCGTGGTACTATTAGTACAGTGTTAATATGTTAATTTAACTCATATTTTTGGCATTGGTTTATTCAATTACCATTGACCATTGCGCACAGCTAGTGAATGGAGTCTAGACAAATTCCCCTCATGAGACCTGAACATAGCAATCATGCACATGCATGTAGCTATACTGGTACACTCTGTAGCTACTAACTTACACCGTTAGCATTGATACAGCGCACATGTATATGTCAGTATGTCAGTGAGTGCCTTGACTGTCGGTAACCGAGTGCACCTTCATGCAGCTGAGTTGACTGTATCTTTGAATTAATCAAGCACAATCTGCAATTTCTCGGAATGGCAAATTTGATTCCCGAAAGTTGAAGCAGTTTATGTGTGGCTTACGTAATATCTCATTGGGTGAAAATGGAAGCTTTTCGTTTCAACACCCACCCCCCCCCCCCCCCCAAGCCTAAAGCCGCCTACAAAAACGACGTTTCCTGCTCACAACTGAAACCAATTGCGGTTGTGCCATT
>KB300643.1:40135-86743 GCA_000328365.1 Capitella teleta
CATGCGCGGACTGATCCCGTGCGCGCGTGCGCAATTACTCTCATTGCAAGTGCCCCGGATGTCCTACACCGACATTCCTCCCTCGCTCCCGACAGAAAAAAAAAAAAAAAAAAAAAAAAAAAAAATGGGGAAAAGAAAAGAGAGGCCGGTTGCATCGTGCCTTCATTACCATTAAAAGGCGTCCGCCATTTTGGCACCAGATTTGCGTCAAAATATATTCGCGTCTCATGTCGACGCATTTCTGAGCTCAGCTTAGCTTTTACCTTCAAAAGTTCCCGCAAAACTAATCAGAAATGACTTCAAATGAGGAAGATCTCGGTAATCACGAAATTACACATTAACAATTACTGCTTTGAGGCACGCGCCACAGAATTGTGTATGTTATCTGTGGCACCCGCAGAAACGAATCAACTGAATTCTGAAGCCAGGCGGAACAGTGAGTTGGACTTTCAGTAGTCGCCAATTAATCAGGGGTCAGGGCATACCGAGAATGGCTCTTTAAGCAGAATACTCTCAAGTCCGAATACTCACAAGTTTGAATACTCTCAAGTCTGAATACTCTCAAGTCTGAATACTCTCAAGTATGAATACTCTCAAGTCCGAATACTCTCAAGTCTGAATACTCTCAAGTCCGAATACTCTCAAGTCCGAATACTCTCAATGCTCTCAAGTCCGAATACTCTCAATGCTCTCAAGTCCGAATACTCTCAAGTCCGAATACTCACAAGTTTGAATACTCACAAGTTCGAATGCGCACCAGTCTGAATACTCTCAAGTCTGAATACTCTAAAGTCTGAATACTCTCAAGTCCGAATACTCTCAAGTCTGAATACTCTCAAGTCCGAATACTCACAAGTTTGAATACTCACAAGTTTGAATACTCACAAGTTCGAATGCGCACAAGTCTGAATACTCTCAAGTCTGAATACTCTCAAGTCTGAATACTCTCAAGTCTGAATACTCTCAAGTCCGAATACTCACAAGTTTGAATACTCACAAGTTTGAATACTCACAAGTTCGAATGCGCACAAGTCTGAATACTCTCAAGTCTGAATACTCTCAAGTCTGAATACTCTCAAGTCTGAATACTCTCAAGTCCGAATACTCTCAAGTCCGAATACTCTCAAGTCCGAATACTCACAAGTTTGAATACTCACAAGTTCGAATGCGCACAAGTCTGAATACTCTCAAGTCTGAATACTCTCAAGTCTGAATACTCTCAAGTCCGAATACTCTCAAGTCCGAATACTCTCAAGTCCGAAAACTCACAAGTTTGAATACTCACAAGTTCGAATGCGCACAAGTCTGAATACTCTCAAGTCTGAATACTCTCAAGTCCGAATACTCTCAAGTCCGAGTACTCTCAAGTCCGAAAACTCACAAGTTTGAATACTCACAAGTTCGAATGCGCACAAGTCTGAATACTCTCAAGTCTGAATACTCTCAAGTCTGAATACTCTCAAGTCTGAATACTCTCAAGTCTGAATACTCTCAAGTCTGAATACTCTCAAGTCCGAATACTCTCAAGTCCGAAAACTCGCAAGTTTGAATACTCACAAGTTCGAATGCGCACAAGTCTGAATACTCTCAAGTCTGAATACTCTCAAGTCTGAATACTCTCAAGTCTGAATACTCTCAAGTCTGAATACTCTCAAGTCCGAATACTCTCAAGTCCGAATACTCTCAAGTCCGAAAACTCACAAGTTTGAATACTCACAAGTTCGAATGCGCACAAGTCTGAATACTCTCAAGTCTGAATACTCTCAAGTCTGAATACTCTCAAGTCCGAATACTCTCAAGTCCGAATACTTCACAAGTCCAAATACTCTTAAGTCCGAATATTCTAAATACTCACAAGTTCGAATTCTCTCAAGTCCGAATACTCTCAATACTCACAAGTCCGAATACTCTCAAGTCCGAATACTCACAAGTCCGAATTCTCTCAAGTCCGAATACTCTCAAGCCCGAATTCCCTCAAGTCCGAATTCTCTAAAGTCCGAATACTCACAAGTCCGAATTCTCTCAAGTCCGAATACTCACAAGTCCGAATACTCTCAAGTCCGAATACTCTCAAGTCCGAATACTCACAAGTCCGAATTCTCTCAAGTCCGAATACTCTCAAGCCCGAATTCCCTCAAGTCCGAATACTCTAAAGTCCGAATACTCACAAGTCCGAATTCTCTCAAGTCCGAATACTCACAAGTCCGAATTCTCTCAAGTCCGAATTCTCTCAAGTCCGAATACTCACAAGTCCGAATTCTCTCAAGTCCGAATTCTCTCAAGTCCGAATACTCACAAGTCCGAATTCTCTCAACTCTGAATACTCACAAGTCCGAATTCTCTCAACTCTGAATACTCTCAATACTCACAAGTCCGAATACTCTCAAGTCCGAATATTCACAAGTTCGAATTCTCTCAAGTTCGAATATTCACAAGTCCGAATTCTCTCAACTCCGAGTCTCAATACTCACAAGTCCGAATACTCTCAAGTCCGAATATTCACAAGTTCGAATTCTCTCAAGTCCGAATACTCTCAAGTCCGAATACTCACAAGCTCGAATGCGCACAAGTCCGAATACTCTCAAGTCCGAATACTCACAAGTTCGAATGCGCACAAGTCCAAATACTCTCACAAGTCCGAGTTCACAAAGGTTTTGGTTAGGCTGGTTAGGTTCACGACCGAGAGACGCCTGGCGGGATCCAGGTGCGTCGGTAGGGCCAGAGAAGAATAACGCCAGTGGCCTCAATGTTAGCAAGTGGAATGATCAGAATCGCCTTCAACACCTGATGGTCTAAGGCAGAGCAGGGATGTCATAACGCCCGCTGAAATTCTAATTAGGCGATGTTCCGCCTGGCACAAGGCTTCAGTTGATTCGTTTTCTCATGGAGGAATGGAAGCACGGCATCTCAGAAGGATGAATTGCCGAAAAGAGCCACCCATATTGATGCAATTATGTTTTAAAACGGCAATAAATTACACGTATCAATACGATGAGCTTAACTTCGTTCTATACTTCGGCTGTACATGCATATACGCCCGTTAGTAAAACGAGCGACACAGCCGATCTCTGCTGGAGAATGCGATGAGGATGGTCAAGAGTTGGACAACAGAGATCGCTCATGATCCTCGCTGTCTGAAGAAGAGGTGCTCGGACTTTAGAAGCTGTTCTATGCAGTACACTATAATTATATTATATAAGAACTCAAGAAGCTATAGTCTCCATATTTACGAATCGAGGCGTCTGTATGCTCCCCATGTTTGTCTCTAAATCTGGGCAAAGAGACGACACTCTGTCTACGTATTTCCGATGCAGTGCTTCAACATTCATCGCGACCATGGGTTTATTTTTATTATTTATGCAGAACTACGGAATGTCTCCCAATAACTGCCAATGCAGCTCCCGATTTCCCCGTAATATCTGCATGGCAAATGGAGCAAGCGATTCATTGCTCCTAATTTATATGGCGGCTTCTTAAAACGTTTATTAATTGTCTGATCTTTCCTCTTTTCTGGTGTGCGGGGGAAAAGAACCGTGATAACGGAACGTGACATGGGCTGTGCATGAGGGACAGTGTAACATTTGACGCATGCGCAATGGTGCCCCAAATCGACCGTCGACACAATCAGGGGGGAAAAATGAAATTTCTGTTCACGAGATTTCTTGGAATGCGATCTTAGCTGACGAGAGTTATGGGGCCACAAAACCTCGACTTCCGGTTGCCTGGTAGCGCTGACGTGAGGTTTAGAAGAAGCACATCTGGTCGAAGCATTACTTTCGTCTAATGTTCTTCAATGACTTCGGCAGGTTCGGCGAACGTGACAAAATGGTTGAAGGCTTGTTTGTAAGCAACGCTTTGAGAAGTGTGTAAATAAACCTCCAAGAGATACATTCAATCCAACTGCGTCTCTTTCTCTCTAGAGCCCCGTGCGTCATAAGGTGGATAAGTGAAACCCGCTTATGATGGTCAAGACAGGGTGAGAGATCCCACGGCTCATTCATTTGCATATATGCAAATTGGGGGTTCATCTGGCGACAGGTTCAACCCCGGTCAGGGACACGATGAACACCTCGAATAACACGTGATCGGCTGCACAACCGATCCACTTATGAATCCAACAGAAGGTGAGATTGACTTAACCGCTCGCCTCCTCCTCCTCCTCCTCCTCTCTCCTCCTCCTCCTCCTCCTCATCCTCTGGGCCTGATGACCTTTTTGCCCGATTTCAATACAGACGCAGCGGCGAAGACAAACAAGGGCGCCTCCTCAGCCCTCGAAGGGAGTGAGAAAACATCCATCTCTCGCATTCCCGAAGGGGATCGACAACATGCCAGCCACGGCTTCATCTACAAGCTGATTGAATTACAGTCGTCTCAGCATTACTGCCCAATGCGAAGGAACAATTCTTACCGATAAATATAGAAGCCTCTTCGTGGTTCATCCGTCGCAGGAATTGCACCTTCTTCACTTTCCCTGTCTTCGATTTCCATTTCGATTATCTTTCGTTCCGTGTATTCCTCGTTGAAACATCTTAAGCAACCACTATTGGCGAAATCCATCGATGGACATTGTCACAGAACTGGGAGATGTTTCAGAAGAACTAATTAAACCTGATTCTCACTCGTCATTCATAAGTATCCTCATTTGCTCCTAATATACGTTCAATTTCGATCTCTTTGTCTGCATCATGTGATCAATTACTAGTAGATTCTGGTTCAGAGGATGGTTCCTCATCAGAGGATAGAGGGCCACACCCTTGCATGCGTGCGACGGTGCCTCGGTGACGTAATTGGGGTTGGGGGTGGGGGCGAAGTGACCTGGAATTGGGCACATCAAAGGGTCATGATGAGCGCTTCGTGCATTCGCCTCATGTGAAATTCATTTGATGGGTTTGCAACGGAAGGATGTGTGTGCGATGGTCATTTCGTCTACTGTATTTGCGCGTAATTGAATCTCATACCTGAGACAGTGATGACTGATCCACGCTGAGTGTCTCCTCTCTCGGTCCGAGTGCAATGCTCTTCTTCATTTAGCTGCAGATGCTATCGATGCCGACGAAGAGGCCCTCGTACAAGGACGTTACGTAAGCTTCAGATCCCCAGGTGCCGTCATTCCGATGTATAATTGGTGTTGACAGCATCAGTCGCATTAACGGTGCCTCAAATGCCATGACTCCGTCAGTAGCGCAGTGTTTGCAAGCGAAATTACCTACGTCGCAATCAGCCTCTCTTTTCGCATTCATGTTGATCCGATTATATCGCATCGCAGCAGAACACCTTAATAACTCTAACCTACAGCAAGAGTATAAAAAAACCCGGATCAAAGGGATCTCTGGGTCGTGTAATTAAAACCCGTGGAAGGCAGAACCCTTGTTGAAAAGATATACTGTCCAGGGGGGCCGTATCAATGACTGCAGGCCGGGAGTTCCCGGGATGCGGAATGGCGAGGCAGACGTTGCCGCTTTCAACGCTTCGCAGAAGTGCAAATAGAGCCTCGGATTTGATACATTAGCCTGACACCGCGTGTCTTTTACCGCACAGACGGCGCTGCAAATTGCTTTCGCAGGTTCCATCTCTTGAAGTGAGACTGCAATGGAAAACACGTGTTTCGGGGGCGAACAGGAGCGGCTTCTTCTTCACACGAGTCTTCTCCGCGTCCGAGCAGCAGTCGACGTTTCCGATTGATTTGCCTCACTCGAAAACCGGGACCAGGGTCTTACTTGGTCGAATGCAACAGTCGAAATTCCATTCCTGTCAACGCATGCTTTGGTTTTATAATGATTACAAATCATTCCCTTGAACTTATATTGCCGCAACTGGATCAGTCGGTCATGCGTCACTCGTCGGTGGCGTAAACATTTCAGAGAGATATTCAGAAGCAGTTTTGTGAGAAGTCGGGTGAATACGTGCATCGCATTATTACCTGAGACAAATTACATAATCAGAGCCACGTGTAAGTGAATTGCGCAGATGGCAAACAGCGCGGCCCACTTCCCGCGCGCAGACGTCGAAATTGAAAGCAGGGCGGTGGGATGTTTGCGATACATGTACACCCTCTCCACCCTTCTCTCCCAGCGCCGCTAACAATCTCCGCTCACTCAATCTTCTGCCACCTTTTGCGCTGAAATTGGGAAATGTCCTGTGCCAAGAACGTCTCCAATCTCGGTTCCCGTGACGCCGTCTCAAGATTAGTGAGCGGGACGCTTATTAATCGAGGCAGATTGACAATGGTATATATACCTCATTTGTACTTTATTTCATGAAATATAAACATATATTATATGTATAATAATGGGGCCAACAACGCAATGTGTGGGATTTGACGTCGATGTCATGCGATGCCTTTTGCGCCAAATTCTCATGCAGCCCATTCACATCTACACGTCGAGTTCATCTGAATTGCAGGTCCTATTTATTCGCTAAAACGACATCAAAGGGGTCTCTGAGGCGCCATTCTTGCATCTTGATGTAAGCGCAGTGCTCTGATCTGTGGAATATGGTGAATATACATGCAGGGTGCTCCATCGGATCATTGCACAGTTCGTAAATTGCTCAACAGGCCGTGGGTTGTTGTGACAGGTGAATCTATGCTCGTTAGCAGTGATCAGCTGCCTGTCAGAAGGATCTTCGACTGAATGTGCGAAGATTCGTTTCTCTCTCGCTCTCCGGAGCCCCAATGAGAGCCACCCGCGAGAGAGAGCTTCCAGATGCAAGCGTAAATCACTCGCTCGGCGTCGATCTGTTCGCCGTTTCATTGGCAAATTATTCTGTATGAATTATCCGCAAAATGAAATCACGGAACCGCAAGCACGGAATGGAAAACACGCGCCACGCAAAACGAAACGTAACAGCGTAAGGTTTATGGATCACTTTTATGGCCACACGACACGCATCTATACGTGGCGGTACAAAGGTGTGCAATTGAATTGGGCTATAGTGTGTGCTGTGGTGTGCTGCATGTGGTGTGCTGCACTGCTTATTCGTATACTTGTATCTGTCAAGATAACGATTTTTTTTTACGGGTGGAGAACTTGTATTGATCTGCTAAAGAACGAGATTGATCAGCCACGACTTCCGATTTCTGACAACAGAGTAGGCCCAAGAGAGAGGCGTGAGTGGCATATACGTACGGCACTGCGCCCTCTGTCAAAATTACAAACGTCTGCTTTCTCCTGTTACAGGAATTATGCGATGAAGTCGCCAATCCCTTGGAAGTGCTATCTGACCAACACACCACGCACGTCTTGTGCCAGTGAATCAGAATTATGCGCTGATTGCAATGAGACGAAACCGCGTCGTTGGAGGCTGACGCTGCATCTGGGGAGGAGACCGGAGTGAGTGACCCCTGGAGTCGCCAGGGAGCTGGGTGCGGCTGATGCATGGTTCCCGCTGGTCACTCGCCGATATGGGGCAGCTGACAGATGATTGCATTCCTATGATGGACGGCACGCCCCAATAACAAAACCACGCGCCCAACCCGGCTGTTGATGAACATGTTGACAATTGGAACGGGGTACGAGCGACAGGCTAGACGCATCGCCTGGGGATGCACGATGAGAATTTCGTAATTGAGGGGGTCATCAACAAAGCGCCCTGCCGAGTGAATTCACTCAGCCCCCTCGCTCTCTCGTGATCGGTGCCCCCGGGCGGCTTTGTCGAACTGAAGCTCAAATACGGGCTCAGTTTCATTACTCATCTGAATGCATTCGAAGCTACAACAGCAGAAAATTGCGGGCGAAAACAAGGCTGAAAAGAGACGACTGTGAGGGTCTGGCGTGGCCTGCGGTCTTTGCTTTAATTGGGCGCTTAGAGTGGCGGTGTTTTTGCAGCAGATTGGCAGCATTCCTCGCCGTGTTCTTGATTCACAAATCAATTTGTCATTTGAGGTTTCGTAACCACTCGGTAAGAGGGGGGGGGGGCATTTGAGATGCTATGAAGCATTGAATGCACACAAAAGGCTGGAATTGCCTCTTGACGGCCATTCGCACGTGTTAGCCAAAACAACAATGCCTCGCTCGCTATTCTGCGCGAATGGCCACTTATGCAAGTGTTGAGGTGAACCTTGACGCTTATGCTAGAATCTAATTATACGGACGCTGGTTTAATCCCTCGCTAAAAGGTGTTGAAACTTGTTTTCCCTAAAGCAAGCGAGAGAGAAAAGAGATGAAAACTTACATAATTTCAAGGGAAGAATTTGCCTGCGAGCAATTTGTACCCGTTGATAAACTACCGAGTTCCACTATTTCACAAATTACAAAGTTTTCTGTGTGTAGCCCTGACTATTTCCCAGAAGGCGTCAGTGCAGTGTTGCTGTGATACATGGTGAGCATTAACTCATCACAAATCACACGAAAGCGATACATCCGTACAAAGCGCCCTCTGCACGCGAGCGCAAAAAGCGCTGAAATTCCATCCGACCTCGACGATCAATCTGTCGGAAGGTCCATTTGAGGAGGCTGCCATGCAACCACGGGTCACTTGCTGTGGCTGACCCTATTTGACCAAGGGTCATCGCTGGAGAAGCGGGGCGGGACGAGACAAAGCAGGGCCTGGTTTCTGCTGCTGCTGCTGCCGTCCTCTCCGATTGGCTGCATGACGACGGAGCTGCTAGTGTTCAGCCTCAAATCGACACCAGCCGCACTGCATGGCGAGTGAGCGGAGAGCGACGGATGTACTTCTATCGGATAGCACACCAAGTGCAAATCAGTGAAGGAATCAGTGAACTCGTAGGATTATATTGTAACGCAGAAGCCACCGGTAAGAAGTGTTTAAAGTGTCGTTCGCGTGCAAACATCATGGTCCCGATCGGGAATTGGAATAAAACGATCTGTGCCTAAAATGTTCACGGATAATTCCGTGAGGTCCGACATAGCAAAAGCGACTTACGTTGAAACCAAATGCATTCACTTTTGTTTTCATATAATTACTAGTAGTAACAAGAAGTTTAATCAGCTGAATTGGATCGATTCCACCGATGATCGATTTCATTCGCGCGTTTGGTTAAAACTGATATAATATATTTGTATATCATTCGTGATTTTATGATGACAATGTTGTCAACAATATTATATTCATCGCAACGGGAAGAGCTAATTGAACTCATCGCACCAATCACGGCTTACTATCTAAATTGCGACTGAGCGTTAATTGGCGATCTTCCTAATTGGGCTTCTGGTCGCATGGTGTCATTGCACGTGAAGGACCAATGATTACGTAACACACACAGTGACACACTCGAATCGCAACAACTCAACCGCTGAGTGCTAATTTGTTTTTTAAACACAATAACCCCTTTTCGTTTATATGACGTCACACTCTGCTTCCTACTGCATGACGTAATGTCCATCGTATTTCTCTGCTATGTAAAATTCACTCATTTTCAAACCAGAACCATTCAAGAATTACACTTTCGACCGAGTACCATGCTTAATGATAACAGCAACCAATGTTCAATACGGAATTCGCCTAATTCTGATAGAAATGTCCACGTATGATGTGTTTATGCGCCGGTGAAGTGCAGTATTGCGCTATTTACGGGGCGGGGGAGGGGCAGACGGATGCCGTTCAAAGCCTCTCTCAACGCTCGTATTTTATCTGATATGGAAACTTTACCCAGATCCGTAGAATCGCGCCAAGGGTCCGGATCTGGGATCTGATCCCCATCGGATCACGTAGCAGCTATCAGATGCAGACAATGATCCAGGACTGGCTGATCTTGCTGCATCGTGGTAGAGTAAGTAAATATATACATTCATGATTGGCGTATGGACTGCATGCAGGCATAGCGTGAATTCGGCATGCATGAAACACGTGTACATGTGTAATGTTGTGTGTTGCCAAGGGAAGACCAAACGCTCCTCAATTCAGCTTCGCCTCATTTACGAAGTTTGCATGAATATCAAATGAAGGAAGCTGCGATCAATCATGACGCCATCCAATGTGGATGTCGCACTCCCATACCCACACTGCCCAGTCACGGGGCATGCCGCCGATCATGTTGGTCACCAAGCATTCGTTGACCTCTGCCAGCGGGCGGTCCGCACCCTCCCACCCCTTTCATCCGCAATGCGCAATATCGCCGTGGATGGAGCCGTCAGACAAACAGCGGTCGGCGTTGTTTCCTCAAACATGAATGCTGGGCGCGTGCGCTCAATTCGACCTCGGAGACGGCGACCATTGTTGGATGAGATGCCGATGGACGGCCTGCAAACGAGGCCTACTTCGTCAGCACTCTGCCTCCGAGCTACAATGTTGCTAACCGGCGACCGAGCAGCTATCATCAAAGGCATCATTCTCGGCCAGTGGCTTTGATCAAAGAGTATTGTTGCTTTCCTCCTCATGCCCGCGTACGGCTCGTCTACTCGCGTCGGCGGCGTATCGCGAATGCACTGGGTTAAGTGATTTACTCGGCGAATGCAAAAGAATGCGTTGTGTCTCCCGCATTTGCAATTCCTAATGGGCAGCCATGGGACGAGGACGCATGCGCACTGAACAGCTCCTTCTTTGCTGCTTCCGCTGATTGGTAGATATTCTGAATGCGGTTTTGTTGCCGGAGCAATATGCTGCGTGGAGACGCCGACATGCAAAGAGAAGTCTCCGCGAGAAGCACTTGAACCAAGCGATTCAAAACCAGTGTTGCGTGCGCAAACGAGGTTCCTCACTTTGACAATTTCATGGCAATTTCCAGCTCTGCTTCTCTCTAATGGGGTTTGCTTTAAAGTGACCGCCATTTGCTGAATGCAACCACACACTTTGCTCCCAATTATCGCCCACCTGGGCCCCATCAAAAGCCGTTCAGAAGTTTCCAAAAGATCTGTCATATTTGCTGAAAAAACATCGCATTTGCGCCTTTCAAAGATGCTCGCTGCGTCGGATTTATGGCACGAGACCTACGGGGTTAGTTTCACGCCAACGAGCGCGAAACATTCGAGCAATGATCTGAACGAGAGGCGACTTCTCTTGTAGCGACTTTTCCAACCTTGGATCACAGCGAAGAGTTCTGTAATTTCACACTTGTGTCGCATTGATGAGATCCGAATTACGTTTCATATTCGACCCTTTATGTCCCTTTCATCAATCTCACCTCCTGCTTCAAAGGTGTTTAATTGATCGGCGATAAAAAGCAATGAAAGGTGAATCGTGAGACGAAATCAAGTTGAGCTTCGTTTCAGAAGCGAATCGATTCGAGAGGAGGGGGCGCGACTGTAGCGAGAGGTGTTGACTCAGCAGATCAGCTGCCGGATCGGCGCAGATTTTTACACCTTTAAATCCGCTTTGAACAAATCCTTTGCACTTGAATGGAAATCATGCAGCTACTCTCCTCATTCACGCTTTCTTTTTCAGGTGTGTTGCCAACATGGATATCTGGCACAAACATTGATGCAAGATGCGGACCCTCGTTCTCTTGCTCGCCCCCCTCTGCCTCCTGCTTCCCTCCCCCTTGACCTGCACCTCAGGCCGCATCACAGTCCGCAGGGGGCGGGAGGTAGTTCTCACCCGGGAAAACCTTGGAGTGACCCTGAACCCTGACACCGACCTTTGTCGAGTACAAGTTGTGACTGCGGACCCAGCGTCGTCCCGAGTAGGGACCGTCAGTCCACAGGTGAGTGATCATTTTGCTCACTCAGCACATCTAAATGAACCGTTTCCGTGCATCAAGTTCAACAGGGCGTTTAAATACTAATACGTCTCTTGAACTTCGCGAGGTTTGCTGCGAGTATTGAGTTGAGCCTTATATACTATAGTTACATAGGCCTTCAAACAAGCGAGTCTTCGTGCACTTTGCTTTTGTGATCAGCCGTGAAGTTACTTCTCAGAGTGGATTGCCCGTTGTACGTTGCTTCGCATGAGGAGCAGGATTCCTCGACATCCTTTAAAATTACAACTGCAATCGCTTTTCAATCTGCTTGCAACTGCAGCTGCGGAATCGACCTTGACGAGAGGCTCCGTGTCGTTCGATCATCAGCTTTCGACGAGCTGCCATCCCGGTTTCTTTATTGCCAGATATGCAACCCTCGACGACCAGCCGATAAAATCATCGATCTTTGCGGAACGTTCGGCCAAGTAGCATTTGTCTTCGTCGTCATGGCAACATAGTTCTCCGGATGCATCTAATCCATCGGGCATCCTTATACGATCCGATCGCACCTGGATCCTACAGGCGCATGCGCTGGGCGGCTCAGGATGATCCGTCAGGAAAAGGTCAAAGGTGACTACGACGGTGATTTGTGCTGTGGAAGGTCGTTGATTAGGCGGCTAATGGTGTGCATCATGACTACGCAGCTCCTCATCTCGGACAGCGTAATTGCCCGGGGAGCATCCCCCTCATTCATCACCACGGATCCGGGATCGATGTTCCGCCTTCTGCCCTGCAATATGCAAATGCGGCGCAGCAATTAGCCGCGAAGGAGGTCCGAAGGCGTCCCATTTAAATTCCCTGAGGAGCGGCCGAATGACATTCCGATCACCCCACTGCTGTTTTCGCCAAGTGACAGCGCAATCAGAGGGAAACAAACCCCTCATCGAGAGCCCATCGCTGCCCTCTTCACAAACTGACCGTCCGGGCTCTTTCATTCTGCAGGTGTGCAAATCTCTGCAATCCAATAGGATCAACGCATTTGATCTAGATATATGTTGCGTGGAATTACATTGCGTCGTATGTCGTTGGCCTATTTGGGCCTTGCGGTCCGCCCGGGGATCGTGCAACGTTTGATGCCCGATCTCATTTCCGGCGCATTCTATTTGTTCTCTCTGTGGGACGCCTCCGTTCCGATGCACAGGAGGCCGTCTGCTCCCCCGCAGCGGAGAAATATGAACAAGAACTCTGCAGACATTCAAACAATTTGCAAATCTAATCCAGCGCCCAGCAAGGTGGAAGCGGCTTCCATCAGACAGCGAATAGCGGAAGAGGAGAAAGGTCGGAGAGGAATTCGCCATCAAGGAGTGAATGTGAGGTCTGATTGAGGTTGCCATGATCATTACCTGGCGAGCGACATTCGTCTTGTGCATTATTGATGATGCTCCCTGGCACGCATCATTCGTGCTCCGTGCTCTCGTGATGCATGCTGCAGTCTGCCATTAGCACACTGATCACCGCGCTGAGCTCCTCAACCTAAGAACATTCGCCTTCGAATATTGCTTTTTGGGAGACGTCATATCTCATCGCTTATTAGTCTTTTGTCGCCGGCGCAAAGTGGCTGAAGGCGCCGGTGGCCAGAGACGTCCTTGTGTGCCTCCGACGCAGGCGGCAAGCAAACCCCCGCTGATTACCTAGCACAATACATGTAAGAACCCTCAACTCCCGCGTTTCATCTCGGGTGGGAACTTGCAATGACTGCTGCGGCAGCGGAATTCCTCTTGCGCCGATGCAATTTCTGTTGTTTCTAATTCTTCGGTTGCTGCAGTGCAGAAATGTGTGACCAGATGGCGCTCGTGCGAATTGCCTCCCTTGAGATTGCCACGGACATCTCGTTCGATGAGGCGCCTCTGGCATCACGACGACCTCTCGGACACTGACTCACGATGCCACTTGGGCACGAAGCTCAGCCCCCTCGGATGAGACAAACAGAGACCCAAGGCTTCGCTTTCCCTGAATCTCCCACGCGTTGTATATGTACGCAGCGGTCCGTAACTGAGCTCCAAATTGCTATGTACAGCTCGATCCAAAACTGTAATAATCTTCGTTCACTTCTATTAATACCTTGGCAAATAATGCCACGTGGCGCTTAAACGCCCGTTCTGTCGCTCGATGGGACAACAAATGGGCGTTAAGTCATACATTCGTATGCTCCAAACAAATGCATACATGTATGTATACACTATAAATGCAACTATGTGGTGAATACTGAAGTATATATTGCATGTGGTCAACGTTGGACGTCAATTTCCTTTTGGGTGAAATTGCGAGCAGCCCTTTAATCCTAAGCGACATCGCTCTTTAAGGAAATCCCAGCGAGATCTCACCCACTCTCGCATTGTTGCCGAATGCCCTCCACCGCGAAAGGAAGCCTCCGTCTCTTTCGATTACGTCATCCGAATGACGATGGCGGACTGTATCCTCGACGGCATTCTTCGAGGTCGAATCAAATCAAGCGCATCACTCAAGATCAATTACTCGGATGTCGGTGAAGACAATCAGCGAATGTTTACATCACGAGAAGGCATCGTTGGAGCGAAATCACTCGCACCGATGACCGCACTGTCGATGTCATCAAACTTCCTTTGCTCACTCAACCAATGATGTGATCCACACTTCTAATGTGTAACATTGCGTATAATGTATCCGAACCACATTTTTTTGACACTGACTGTCTTTAACATGCAGCGCCAACACGCGGGGCATTTTGCTGTGAGGGGTTTTCTGCGTGGATGTCATCCTCTTTCGGCGTCGATGCTCTGACTCTTGTTAATGTTCGCCACAAACAAGGCCATTTGTGTCCGATGACATTATGCATGCGGAAGGGTATCTGTCGATGGACTTGACTAATGTGGTGCTTTGCATTCACGGACACATGAGTGAAATGGACAGCAACGATGCTGCTTCATTTCCACTGTTTTGGGCTTTAAACAATCTCATCGCCATCGGCTCCTTCGCTCAGCCTGATGGCCTTTCGATAGCAGCGATCAGAAGCACCGTTCCGTCTTATCTCCCCAGCACCAGTGTGTGGTGGTTGCGACGCTGAAATCAATGCGCAGACGTGACACATTGCGTTGCAGTGGGCATTGATGAAAAGGACGCGCTATGTGGCTAATTTATAGCAACCGTACTATATACTATATAGCTGTATTTACACTATTTACACTATATGTATAATAAACACGGTACATGTACATAAAATTTAGACCCATGCACTGCGATGCATATATATTATATATTATATAGTATATAATAATATCAAATCAAAGATTAGGTCCAGTTCTTTTTCATTGACTCGTCGAATTGACTCGTCCATTCACTTGTCGAAGCCTCCTTATATCGAAGCCTCCTCATGTCGGAACCGGAAGCCTCTTTATGTCGAAGCCTCCTTATAACGTAGCATCTTTATGTCGAAGCCTCCTCATCCTAATTTTCCAGTTAATGTATTCATGCGCATACAGCTGGTGCGCATATTGCTCGTGTGAGCGAAGTGTGTGGAACCCGAATGCAATCAAGATCGGCGCGTCTGAAGCAGCGGTCGTCGCCTTCTCGTCATGCGATGCCGCGATCTGATCTACCTAACAGAGAGATAATGGTCGCAGCGGCATCAGAAGACAACATCGCCGCTTTGATGCCTCATGCTTCGGGCTTCTATGTTGGGATTCAATGGTCTCATGTCCAAGCGTCGTCGATCACCCGCATAAAGGCATCGGAAATAGTCATTGGAGCAAAGTGATGGATGCAACGACGCCACGCAACAACCGATGCCTCTGCCTTGTGCTACTCTCCCTGGCAGCTCTTCTTCTGCGTCTCTATCCCTCTTTTTTTTAAAGAAACGCCTTCTCCCTTTATTCGTCTTCTTTGTGCTCGCCGCTTTCCTTGTCCTTCTATGTCTGATTTTGGGTTTCTGATTACCCGTAACTACCTCCTTGAGCTGCCAGTGAGCTGCGTGAGATGCTTGCAGACGAAGCTCTGTGGCGATCACTTCCGTCCCCACCCTCGCAGAGCAGCCGACCGTCGCTGGACAATAGGCATGCGTGCGCACACAAGTGATTATTTGAAAGCGTGGGGCACCTTATGAATCACCCCTGGCCATTAATGTTCAACCCACCCTCATATCTTGTGCGCTATTCGACATTATTGCCCGGATTTCACAGCATTTTTGACACCGGGTGATCTACAGGGCTTTGTTCGTGATAAAGGCTACTATCAGAGATTGCCTCGATGACCAAATGGACTTGCAAGCATCCACTGCGTCATCGATTGTGGTCAGCAAGATTTCCTCCCCAGTGACCTGTAGGTGACCGGGTGCCTAATAGAATCTCCCTGAAAGAAGCAGCAATTTAGGAACCCCCGGCTTTGTCCGCCGTCCTTCTGGCACAATGGTCTGCGACCCTCTTTGCGCGTCTTTGCAATCTTGGGCAATCTGCATTTTTCATATCGACACCGTTTTGCACACCTGACGAAATACCTGTTCACAAACCGATCAACATTACCTGAATTATTCACCCCGGTGCACAATCTATGATTCTTCAGTTACCATTCATATTTTAAGCAAGCGAAGCCACTGCGTTCCCGCAGGCCAACAGACAACCGACCCGTGTGAATGGCTGCAACGCCGCGTCTGATTGCGCTCCACTTGAAAGGGGAAACTTCCCCCGTTGCAGCGGCCTCTGCACCCTTGTTGTTGCTTTTGGCCCGACGCATGCAAATGAAGCTCCTTTCGAATTCAGGTCCATGGAGTCGCCTGATGGACTTTCGTTGTAATCTTCCGTCTGTTGGAATTTCCAGCCCATCGCAGGTGTCACTTAACCAGAACGTTGAAGCGGAGATCTTAGTACACGACGTCTCAGGTGGGCGATGAAGCCACGCTGAGCAAGCACTGAGCAAACGAGTCCCGACTGAGTTCGACGCCTGGCTCTAATCGCTCTCTGGAGCCCAGTCGACTTGCTTGCAATGGGATAAATGCGTTTGACGAAGGCGAAGGCCGACTCGGTGCACCTGACCGGATGCCCATTCCACATACACCCTCTCTCACCTCCAGTGTGTGTTCACACTTAATCATGGGGTACTCATTACACACGTGTGCAATGCGGTTTCTCGGTCAATATCAATTATGCATTGCATGTTTGACCGCGGATTCCTGCGGATTCTGCATTCTTTTTAGTCCCCTGTATCCGTGAGGAGACAGATGTGATGTCATTGCCAAAGAAAGCAAAGAAAGAAAGCTCGACCCGCGACGCACAGGGATCCCTTTCATGTCCAGGGCAGTGACGGAGCGCTGAGCATTCGCTTCAGCGACTTCAGTCCTTGATTTCGGATCATGACCAATCGCTTGTTCTTTTCGTTGATTTATAGAAATACGGTGACCAAAGCAGAATTCTGGCTTCGCGGCCTTGTCGCTGCACCATTTCTTCGTGATGCAAATCAGACCGAGACCTCAGCAATTAATCGAATCGGGTCTCGTTGCAGGATCGATTCACTGAAAATAACTCAATAAGGGAGGAAAGAGAAAACCAATCAGGGGCATGATTGGCGCATCAATCAATCATCCCTCAATTGATCCGCGATGCATCCTGTTTAATGATCCGCGATACACGGATCTTATCAGGCGTGGAGAGCGTTCTCCAAGTACCTGGCTTATTTGCTCAGCAGAATGTTGTGTTTATGAATTTATTGCCTCAGACAGCGATGTTCATGTTTACTTGCAATGGTAGGAGGTGTTGTGCTAATATTAACCGTGGAAATTAATAGCACTGCAGTCTCCGGCACGCGACGGGCAATTACCGCTATCCCCTGATTACTGCGTCGTAAGGAAGCCTTCGAAGGTGATTATGTGCCGCGTTCATCAGCGTAAAAGTTCGCGTTTCCACGGAACCGTTCGTTAAGCGAGATTCCTGTTTGAATCCCGTTTTCCAACCAGCGCGCTCAAACAACGGCTCAGCGCGGCTAATTGACACTGAGCAATGCGCCATTGTGTCTCACATCCGTCCTCCTCGTCTCCTGTGGTGATGACTATCAGAAAAACACACGCAATGAACCGAACAAACGCTCTCCTGCATCGCGATACTCCACAAAACGATGCGATGATGGATTCGGCCTGGAACATGCGCTAATTCACGAGGAGGGCAAGAAACGTCTTTGAGATAGAAGGCTCACTCTGGCAAGAGCTTCCGTGCCCATCAATCTAGATTAATAATTGACGTATTTCTTTCATAGTTATACACCTACCTATACGTACTTTGTGTGACTTTTGGTTTAAATGTTTTTTTTTCTCTCTCTCTCTCTCTCTTTCCAGGACTTCGACTGCTCGTTGACTCGCAACAAGGTCAAATACGTGAACAATGGCAACCCTTTGTTGAACGAGGACGTCATTCGGCTGCACGTGTACCAGTTCTCTGGGCGATCATCTCACGTACAAGTCATCTTGATTAACGTCTTGGTTGTGGACGCCGAACACAGCGTCTTTGTTGATGACTCGAGGTTACAAGAAGTCCGCGTGGAGCAACAGTTCGGTTTATCAGACGCAATTGACACTCGCGTGCTTAAATTCAAATACGGCTATCCCAGCGGAGCAACGTGCGTGACGTCATACTCCAAGTATGCATCTGGGATGCCTTTGGCGGGTGACATTCTTGACAGGCATGGAGTCGAGATCCGTACCATGGAGACGGACTGTCGGGAAGTGTTGTCAATGGGTCTGCGATACAAACATCGGCACCAAGGTAGCCCTAATGTGGACTATCTGCCACTGACAGTTGAGGTTGAAGACCCCTCAAAGAGTGACCGTGTTATTAGCGAAAGCTTGTACTTGCCAATTGCGCTGCAGGACAGTCAGCCCAACAAACCACCCAGCATTCGAGTGGATGCAGTGGACAAGCTGTCAGTTGAGCAATTTTCCATGCTTACTCTTCAGCCTTCAGTCGTCTCAGCGACAGACGAAGAAACTTTGGATGAGCTACTTATCTTCAACATCAGCCGGCAGCCGAGCGAAGGTTTCTTTGTGCATTCGATGGATCTGGCCCAGCCATTGTACTCGTTTGTCCAGGCTGATCTTGTGCAACACGCAATAGCTTACCACACAACCAATGGCTCAGTTGGCAGAGGTCGGGACGTGGAATTTGAGCTGACTGCCTACGACACCCACTTCGCTTCCAGTCCTCCGGTTACTCTCGTCATCCACATCAAGCCAAGCAAGTCCCTGGCGCCAAGGATCGCCGTGAACCGCGGCCTTGTGGTTGCCGAGGGCCGATCACAGGCCATCACCATGGACCACCTGCACGTGGTGGACGCTGATAACAGGGAGCGCGTGGAGATTCACCTCAAAGGAGGCCCCAGACATGGCCGCCTGGAGGTGGATGGGCTTCCGGTGATCGTGTTCACTCCTAGGGACATCCGCAGAGGCAATGTGGTCTACATCCACGACGGCGGAGACACCACGGAGGACAAGCTCATCCTCAGAATCACTGATGGAGACTTCACCGTACGTACCAAATTCTCCATCCGGGTTCTGCCTTCAGATGACAGCTCTCCTTACCTCACAGCCAACAAAGGATTTGAGGTAGAGCAAAGAGGCTCTGTTGTCATGTCAACAAACAAGCTATCTGCGCACGACAAAGACTCTGACGACCAGCACATCACTTTCTTCATTCGTGTCCCTCCTCGCTTTGGAGAGATCGTCAAGCGCACTCACCCGTTGACTGCCGGGAGGCCAGTCTCCGAATTCACCCAGAAAGACGTTCGCCGTGGTGTCATCTACTACCACCATCTTGGCAGTCAGGATCCCAGCGACTCATTTGAGTTCCGTTTGATGGACAAGAGTGAGCCGCCCAACAAGTCAGCCAAGTACCGAGTGGATATCAGCATTCAGCCGAGTGGAAATAACCTTCCTCCAAATCGAGTTGACGGTACTAGCTCTGAGTTAACCGTCAGAGAAACAGATATTGCGTACATTACAAAAGACCACTTGTGGTACGAAGATCCTGAGCACTTAGAACACGGATCAGAAGTCGTATATACCATCACACAAGCACCGTTCTTTCTGTCGACCAGTGTGACGGTTGACGCTGGACGTTTGGTAAATGTGGAAAACGTGACCCTCGTGGTGAAAACGCACTCGTTGCCCCCTGTGATGTCGTTCACGCAAGAACAGGTAAACCAGGGCAAGATCGCCTTCATGCCTCCGCTCGAGGACATAGGCCCCATCAGCCGCCAAGCTCGCTTCACCTATGCAGTTTCGGACAGAGAGGGCAGTTTTGTGCAGGACGAATCATTCGATCTGACCATCATGCCGGTCAACAACCAAGTGCCCCACATGGTAGTCAATGACATAAGTGTGAAGGAGGGCGAAGTCGTTCATCTGACAACTAGTCACATCACTGCGTATGACCCCGACACGGAAGAATATGAACTGATATTCACATTGGAGCAGGAGCCTCGCTATGGCCAGCTACTCAAGGACGACATTAAACTGGTGGAGGGCGAGCAGTTCACTCTTCTGGAACTCACTTCGGCCAACATCAGGTGAGAAACTTTTTAACTTCTCGGTGTGCATCATTGTATTTGCCATTGACATTCACAGTGGATGCATGCTGCATCCTGTGCGTGTTCGTGAGGCATATAATTACGATGATGACACTATTTGTTTTAAGAGATGATATTGCTGTTGCCTACTGGTAATGCGGTGTCAAGGGTCACTTGTATCAAGTTATAGGTCTATAGTAAACGACGTATCAGGCTTTTAAAATTGCTGGTTATACATGTAGTTTTGTTCTTCCAACATCTAAAGAATGTGTCTAGAATGCAAACCACAGGTCCATTGTGAGCATGGAGGTATATCATAAATATTTCTGTTCTTCTCAGGTACGAGCATGATGGTTCAGAGACGACCCGTGACAGCTTCGGTTTGAGTGTATCCGACCGAATGCACAAATTTTCGCGTCTTGTGCCAATCGCCATCAAGCTGCACGTCAACCAGGGTCCTCGGCCCAGGGAAGGACTGCTGCGTCACCTCCGCGTGGACGAAGGTGGCCATTCACTAATCACAGCGGCCAACATCGGAGCAACTGACAATGACACCGACGACGCCCTACTCCGCTTCCTGGTCATCAAGTCACCGACACTGGGAGAAATTCGTCTCAACGGCCGCATCGTCACAGAATTCACTCAACAAGACCTCTTTGATGAGCGAATCACTTTCAGTCACACTTCTGGAGAGATCGGCCCGGACGAACTGGCCGATGCAGTGACCTTCATGGTTAGTGACCAGACCTTCCCTCCTGCTCCAGGCACCAAGCCGTTGATTGATCTGGGAATCACGATTGCCCCAGTGGACAACGCCGTCCCTGAACTGGTGCTTGGAGAACCAATGTTTGCCATGGAGAACGAGATGACTCCCTTGAGCCACCACATGTTCACCACCAGAGATATAGATACTCCCTCTGAACAGCTGCGCTTCGTGGTCACACAGTATCCACAGTGGGGTACTCTGATGCATACCAGCAGCCACCAACCAACCGCCTCCTTCACATTCAGTGACCTTGGTGCAGGACTTGTGGGCTATTCACAAGACAAGAGCAATGGCAGCAGCAAGCCGCTGCTTGATGCGTTCGGTGTAGTGGCCTCTGATGGTAATCATCAGAGCGAGCCTCGCCAGGTCGCGATCACTATCATCCCTCAGAATGACCAAGTGCCTGATTTCATGGTGGAGGACCTGGTTGTCATTGAAAATGGAGAGAAGAAGTTTGAGGTGAAGATCACTGACGAGAAAGGTCTTGGCGATGAGCTTGAAGAGATGACACTGGCTGTGGGGCGGGCTCCTGCACACGGCCAAGTAGTTTTGCTCATGGACGCTATCGACGGCACTGGGGAACTAATGGAGATCCCGCTTAGAGAGGTCACTCTGGGAGACATCGCTATGGGAATGGACCTCGTTTACAAGCACGATGGGTCTGAGAGCCTGCAGGATGAATTCATGCTCAGACTGAGTAATGGGTACCAAGTGGGACGAGAGGAAGTGCACGTGCAGATCCTGCCTCTGAATGATCGTAGACCGGAGATTAAACTCAACCAACGCCTGCAGGTGGCATTTGGAGGCGATACAGTGATTGACAAGGAACATATTGAGGTGGTGGACGGAGACACTCCACCCGGAGGTCTCGTATATGTGATCCGAAAGGGGGGCGAGAAGGGAGTCCTTCAGCTGCAATTTGCTGAAGAGTGGAAAGATTTGACCTCCGGGGCAAATTTCACTCAAGCTGACATAAACGCAGCCAGATTAAGATATCTACACACGAAGGCTATCTTTCAAAACCCAGATGAAATCGAATTCGAAGTGAGCGATGGTTTGAACAAAGCAATTCGTGACAAAATCACGATGGAAATTATTCTTTTGGAGAGTGGAAAAGTTGCTCTACTCAACCGAGGCATGGAACTGAACGAGGGAGAAAGTGTGGAGCTCACGCCAGACATGCTGAGTGCCCGCGATGGGAGCAACAAACCGCAAGATCTGGTCTTTGTTGTCACCTCGCCCCCTGACCACGGATCTTTAGTGATGGCCAGTAACAAACAGATTGACCTGTCCAGTTTCACTCAGCATGACCTGCAGTCACGAAAGGTTCTCTACATCCACAACGGCAAACCAGACACCCCTCGGGATAGCTTCCACTTCTCAGTCATGAACGGCATGAATCAGTCCAACAGCGGCATCTTCCACATCAAGATCGAGAAAGTGGATAAAGTGATGCCTTCTCTGGATGTCAATGTCCCGCTGACCGTTGTGCAGGGCGACCGAGTGCCGCTGACGTCAGCGAATCTGCACATCTTAGATCCGGACACCCCCGCTGAAAACCTCACCTACGTGTTGATGGAAGGCCCGCAACACGGAAAATTGCTTCGCCAGGACTTTGTTGTGAGTGATACCTTCACTCAAGCAGATGTTGACCAAGGCTTCATGGAGTACAAGAGTGACAGCAGCGATGACTCCGGCGTCGACTTCTTCCTATTTGCCATCTCTGACAGCCACCACGCTGGTTATCTCATCAACGGCACACTGGAGAAGCGCCCAGCGTTCTTCAATATCCTCATTCAACCCATTTCCAAAGAACCACCCAGAATCGTCGTCAACCGCATTCCTGAGCAAGTAGAATCTTTGGGCAACGGGCAGAATGGTTTCATCATCAGCGGATTGCACCTGAAGGCAGTTCATCCTCTAGTGCAGAGCAGAGACATCATTTACACAGTCAAAGATAAACCATTGTACGGATACCTCGAGCACCTGGGAACACGTCGCCCTGTGAAGCGTAAGTTCACTCAGCGGGACCTGAATGATGGTCGCATCGCTTACATCTTGGAAGAACCCGCCGTGGCCACCAGCGACAACTTCACGTTCCGTGTGCATGACTTGAATCGCAACACACTCGACGACCAGGAGTGAGTCTTGCTTCGTGAATCAGAGCTCTGTGAATACCATGTTTGCAGGTTTTTCTTGGAGTGGTCGGTGGTCAGCTTCGACCAGTCCCAATACATCGTGTGTGAGGACGCAGAAACCCTGAGCGTCATCGTGAAGAGAGAGGGCGCCCTGAACAGCACCTCAAGTGTAGAAATACGCAGCAGAGGAATGTCAGCCAAAGAAAACATAGACTATGTGCCCAGTAACGTCGCCATCATTGAGTTCAAACCAGGTTTGTCTGCGCTTGGGGAAATTGAATCCCACGAGATATCGTGAATTGAGTGCGTTATGCCTTCAGGGGACACCACGGTGTCTTGGGATGTCCATATACACAAAGACGCAGTTAGGGAGAACAGCGAGAAGCTGAAGATTCTGCTGAGGAACCCTCTGAACGCGGTGCTCACGGACGTTGACAAGACGGTGGTGCAGATCATCAACTACGATGACGGTCAGTCTTGCAATTGTTGAAACTTCTCTCAATCGATTGCTCTTCGCAGGCATGTGTGCATCGTATATTGGCATCATCACTAAGAGAGGGCGAGAGAATCGCCAAGACAAAGACTACCTGGACTACGACCACCAGGACTTTGGAGGCGATGTAAGCTAGATTGTTTTGACTCTTCCCTTCTCAAGTCACCTTCTTTTGTAGCATTTTGGTGTCGGTAGAAATTACGACAGCGGCATCAAGCAGAGGTCGGACCGCACCGTGGACAGAGGACCTGCCTACTCACAACAGAACGTCGGTGGTGTCCTCGAAACAGATCTCTCTTTCTACACAGGTGGAGAGACAGCACGTGACGAAAGCGACCCGTGGAGCTGGGAAGCTGAAACTTATGCTGACCGCGATCATGACAAGAAAGAGTCGAGGCGCCGACGGCGAAGAAAGAAGAAGAATCGCTTCGCTACTACGACGCCCCCGAGCACCACTGTCACGAAAGACGCCGTCAGTTGCTCATCTGTGGCTATGACTCATTTTCAACGCTGTTTTCTGTCTGCAGAACGTGCGACAGCCGTGCACTCCTGACACCGAAGGTCTGCTGTACTTTGACCTGCTCAGCTCCAAGATGTTCCGGTGCAGTCAGCGCAACTGGGTGGAGTGGGGGTGGGGCCCCAACTACTTGCACTCAGCCATGATGCAGGATTCAGGAGGCGACGGAGAAGACAAGGAGGTAGACGCCGGCTCCAAAACATGTGCACACGGTTAGTTCTACAGGTAGGCGTAGATATAACTGCATAGACAATATTCTGCTATTCACAGAATGGTCACTGCATCGAGGGACCTGCCATCGACTGATGCCAGACCGCACCACGTGGACATTCGCAGAGCGAAGTTGTGCGCAGGAAGAGGGCGGACACCTGACAGAGGTGACTTCCAATCGACACATGCAGTTCCTGTGGGACTTGGCCTCGGAACAACCCTTCTGGATTGGTGAGGCGCTGGGTGAACTAATCAGAATGCTCAGTGATTCCTCTTGCAGGTTTCAACGCCCGTCGGGCGGTGAACACGTGGGAGTGGACGAGTGGGGGTCCGATGCGATTCTCCAAGTGGCGCAAAGGATTCCCGAGGCAAGGCAGCACGTTCTCCAAGCGCTGCACTCTGGTGTCACGCAAGGGCGAGTGGGTGAACCGTCCGTGCGACACCGTCACTTCCAGATATATCTGCTCTGTGCCGGCGCGGTCACGAAGGAAGCGAAGTTGGCGGACGTAGAACCATCTGCTGAGTCTTACTCGTCATCGTTGGCATTTCTGGTGCAATAAGTATTAGCTCACCGTAGCATCGTGCACCCTTCCCCCCTCCTCCGTCTCCTCATATCAGCCTCCTCCTGCTCCTCTGAGCTGCCCTTCTCACCTCCACTCACAAAACTTGTACATAACTATTTTTTCTCGCTACATAGACAGGAATCTCTACTATTGTACATTATTCGGGAGAGAGTTTAATTTATATATTTGTCTTGTATCATTTTTATTTTAGTATTTAGATTCAACACGACGCATCAATGACTAAGAATTGTATGATTAACTGTTGTGTTTATGATCGTCAAAGGTGTATATTCTTATATATGAAGAATAAATAATTGTATATGGTCAACATTCGGGAAAATTAAAAGTACAGTATACCCTAATTTGGCCCTGCATTTTATATCCATTCGAGTTTTGATCCACAAATGAAAACACACCACTGATATTCCAGTGAACACCGTCGCGTGCGAAGAGAATTTAATGCACAGATGCTGCGTGAGATAAAGAAATGTACAGACTCACATGTCTATAAGATTAGGAATCCGCGCGACTGTCTTTTCAGGTGAATTTGTTCGCGCGTTACTTCATACACAGCAACCTATTCATTCTATCGCTAAAATCCTACTCATGGGTCACGCGTAACAGATAATTATTCTAAAATCAACGAGGATCGTTGCATTAAATAATAATCGCATAAATTGTAAATCTTTGGCAGTGCGCTTCTCAAAAGTTTCATGCATCAAAAACTGAATACAAGAACGCAGATCACGTGGTCACACCGCCCGTGACGCCATCAGACGTGAACTCTACACACACAAAAACATCTACGCATAAATTACAACATAAATAAATAAATCCTATGCATAACTTAATATCACAATGAGGAGAGTTTCGTTGAGCAAACAAGGTCGACGATCTTGAATCCGATGACGGTTGTTTTGTCGTCGTTGCATGACACCATGACGTCAGACTCAGGTCTTCACCTCGGAGCACGACTTACAGCACATCTGTCTGAAGTAAGGCCGACTGCAGAATTTGAACTTGAGCACTAAAGGACAGTAAGCGACCTTCGAGACATCCTCGCAGTCTGAAGTCAAACAGAGGAGAATGCTGCAGACCAAAAGAAGGAACTCACCTTCGAGTGAGACCGGTGAGCATTTCCCGAGGCACTGGCGAGTGTCGCTTGGTCTGGTGGTCAGTGGACAGGCTTTGCTCCACTGCCCTCGCGCGCCCCTGCACGCCACGGTGCGCATCTGCCGACCACGACCACACTCAGAGGAACACTGCAAAGATCTCATGAATTCCAAGAAGAGAGAGTCGATTGAGACCCACCTCCCCCCATTCCCCTGTTGACCAATTGACCGTTGGACAGGCCGGTTGATCAGTGCAGTCGTCGCTGTCTCTTGGTTTCTTCTTTGCCGGGCACTGCTTGGGGTCAACGTAATTGCCATGGAAACCAACGCAATATATATTCCTTGAGCGTGAGCCGTCGCCGCACGACGGTTTGCACTGAGGGTGAGGCAAACATTGGGATGCATATGAGCGAGAGGTCAGCACTGGTCACTCACTTCACTCCATTTGTCCGTGGCCCACTGAGGAGGGCACTCGTGGTCATTGCAACTCTCGCGGTCCACCGGTCGATCCGCTGGACAGTGTCCGAAGGGAAGTTCTCGTGGCTGACCGCGACTTTGCTTCTGTTCGCAGAGAACTTTGCGTAAACGCATGCCTCCCCCGCAGGTCCGGCTGCATCGAGACCACGCGCTCAACTTCCACCTGCGGCACGGAAAACATGCACGTGGTCATTTCATGTGAATCACACGAGCAATCAAAGCAGTGATTAATCCCACGTGATGTGGCTGAAACCCTCGGTTACTTGATCGATTACTGGCTCCATTGACAAAACCGCGAATGTTGAGTGTTCTTATATCTCAGAACACTGAGCGTAATGATTGTGCATGAAAAATATCACCACCATTTTCGTCGCATCAATGAGCGAGGAATGAGATAATGTTGAGCCCATTGTATAACTATATGGTGCCTGCAAATTGAATACTGGCATCTCGAGAAATGAAAGGGTGTGAAATTTATCAAATTTTGCCTAAATTTCGTTGCGGGAGTCAATGAGACAAAGTTGTATCTGAGACCTCTTGCTCAGACACCGACGGATACACCGCAACACCGAACGACCACAACGATGCTCAAGGTGCAAAGAGGTCAATGCAAGAGATCTTGTTGCTAAGCAACCACGCGTACTTCCGTAAATGGAATCTGGGTTGATCTTGTCTCATTTTAGGTAAGAACGAGGAGTGGTTCTCCTCTCGAAGCACACCATGGGGATGTGCTGCCCTTTCGTGCTCACTGAACGCATGCGCCGTAAAGCGTTGACCCTCACATTCCTCGTCCACTTCCTCCTCCTCGGCGCTGGCGTCGGTCTCGTCTTCGCCGCGTGTTGGATGCTCTTCGAGTTGTCGAAGATCGATTTGGAGGATATCGCCGACAAGGAGAAAGACGTGCGTCGCTTCTTCACCTGGCAGATGTTCCTCAGCCAAAGACTTCCGCAGCACGCCGGTTGCGTGGTGGCGGCTGCCGGCGTCATCTGCATGGGGGTCCACTCAGCACTGATCCCGGTCTGCTTGCGATGGCGCAATTGGAAGACCCGCCCACGCTTGCAAATCGTGCTGCTCTTGCACAAGATTCCCGTGCTGCTGGCGACTGCTCTGGTCGTGTACGCCATCGGTTGCTGCATCCATCACACGATGATCGTGTCAATCCGTCTGCGAGATCAACTTCTGCCGGCCATGCAGAACTACCGCACCGACCACGTGGCGCGGGAGCGTCTCGATGTCATGCAGCGCCAGTACAACTGCTGTGGGGGCGCTGATGCTCGAGACTGGTTCGTGACCCCGTGGGTGACCCCACTAAACGCCAGCAGTGATTGGGTCAAGAGGTAAGTGGTACTCGTCGGATGCACAACGTTTACCTGCTGAATGCACGCAGACGCACGTACAAGGGAGGCTACTTCGAGGATTCAGTTCCGGAAAGCTGCTGTCACCTTGACCCCAATGTGACTACGGAATGTCACCACTTGAATCTCACCGCAGACGTCGAAATGGAAAATGGAGTCTTTGCGCCGGCAGGAATCAACTTCCCCGGGTGCTGGCTGATCGTGGAGCAAGCATACAACAACTTGGTGGTGATGCCGATTATGCTCATGCTAATAACGACATTGGTGGTCGAGGTGGGTGTCCATGTCATAAGTGTCAATGTATAGAACTGTTCATTTTAAACATACAATTAGGATATGTATATGAGATCAATATGACATCGATCATTGTCCTGCGTGTCGCAGTTAACCATTTATTGTATCTGCCTCAGTTCCTCGGTTTGGCTGCCTTCCGTTACATGCAGACGTCGTGGGATCTTTGTGCGCAGTGGGTGGACTTTCTGCAACCAGCGCACGGATACCTGTGTCTGTGCGCTGGCACCGTCATCCCAGAAATCCCGCCCTTCGCCCCTGGATCCGTGGCGCTGATCGAGGAGAGGCGGGAACACATCAAGAACTTGCTTCACCTCAAAAAGAAAAAGTCCCGCGAGCAAAGAGAAAAAGAGAAGCTATTGAAAGAACAGAAGGAGAGAGAAAAAGCAGCCAAAAAAGCAGCCAAAGACAAGAATAAGAAACCAAATGAGAAAACGAAAGTGAAAACGAAAGAGAAACCGAATGAGAAAACAAATGAGAAAACAAAAGACAAATCAGTCGAAGATTCCGGTGAAGATTCGGATGAAGAAGAATCATCCAGCGACGAATAAAACATGACATGCCATCATTTAAATCTAACGCTGAAGTGTAAATATACGAACTGCGCTGAACACTGTTTCTTTTCACACGTTCTTGTTCGATCTTTCGGTTTGTGGTGTTGGGCGCACTCAGAGTCGTCTGCGGCTTCCCTTGTTCGCAGGTGCGTGCAAACTGCCGATGATTGCGATGTACCTGTAAATGGAAGAGATATGATTGAATATTATGCTTATAGGGCTCTTCTACAAACCTGAGCCACAGGACACTGAACATTCTGACCACGCAGCGAAGCTCCAATCATAGTCATGATCAGTGGCGTTTTTCTGAGGCAGATTGTACGCAAACTCGATGCCCGGGTTCTTCTCTTGCAGCAACACCTTTCAATGGGGTGATGTATCATTACGTAACACTGAGTGCATGCAGCGGCTGTTACCATGACGTACACGTCCTCTGAAGTGGGTCCCAGCGCGTGCATTCTTTCGACGCCTTCCTTCGGTCGTTCGTAGTGGAATAATGTGCCCGCGACGTGAAACTTCCGAGGCCAGTCGATGGTCCACAATCCGTTGATGAAGTATTTATCCGCAGAACCCTTCAAGGCTGCATTCAGGTAAAGGCATCGCCATAACAATCATTAGGCTCAGGGGTTGTCTTTTACCTAAGTAATTCTTGGAGGCCACTTTCTCATTGACGCGAATGTTAACGGCCCCGCGGGGAATGCTCACCACCATTTGATACGCTGCATATATGCAAAACAATGACTGCAGTTAAACAGAGCACTGGTGACCCACAGTCGGTTTTCCCAGCCATCGGGTCATTGACCAGGCCTTTGATGACGTCGCAGTGACTACCGTCTCCTCCACATACTCTGCATTTGTCCTCGACGACGCTGGAACCCAAGATGTGGTCACATCCGACGTGCTATAGACGAGCAATGAGAGCCAAGGACAGCGAGGCAAAGGGGAACATACCCGGCACACACCGTTAATGCACACGTCCAGGGAGTCGGCAGAACAGCGAGTGCCGTCGGCGACCTTCGGGGCTCTTTCCGTGTAGAAGTTGAAGCCAACGGCGACGCAGTTCAAAGCGCAGAGGTTGACGCCACCTGCAAACATCAACGTTGCATCAACCAGCAACCACGCAGCACTCACCTCCGTCGTAAGGAGCCCATTTGTAGTGCTTGTTGCGGAACCTTTTGTGGTTGTGTTTGGCACATTGCAGAGCCCTGTAGTCTCTCGACGCAGCCGGGCACTCCTGCAACAGACACTCATGAGCGTGTGTTTATTTGCGGTTGGTTTGCTTGTACGTGGATGTTGCACGATCTGAATCGCGTCCTTTGCCCGATGCAGTAAGCGCCGCCGTTTTCTGGACTGAAATAACGTTATGAGTTCACTAGGACGGAATGACCGAGCGTTATGACTACCTGGGGTTGTTGCACTGGCGCTCGCTTGCCTCGACCCCTCCCCCGCAACTCCTGCTGCAAGCGCCCCACCGCGACCACTTACCCCAACCCCCGGGCACCGTCTCCGGCCGCCAACCGAATTTCACGCACTTGCCACTGTTGCACCACTGAAAATTGTAGGTGAGAAGAAGGCTGAAGAATCGTGGCAGGCAACTGACCCCTCTCTTGATTCTATCCGTTTGACACAGCGTGCCTTCTGCTCCTGGAATGTTGTTGGTCACGCATGCGCCACTAGGGTCCGTGCACCACAGCTCTTGGCATATCCCCCGCATCTTGCAAGGTCTTGATTTGGCTCCATGTTGATACTTGCACTGCTCGTGAGCGTTGTGCACCTGGCCTGGGAGTGTGTCCGGATAGCTTCGCGCTGTTTCCCCGGGTTTATTCAGAAGACAGTCGCCACTTCCGGAGCTGCACCAATGACATCGTCAGGCGGTTTCATCACCGAGCAGAATACTCACTCGAGGAATGTGGTTACGTATTCCCTGCTACAACTTGACCACTTGAAGGGGTCAGTAGCAGTGGTCAGTTGGGAGGCCATTATCTTGGCTGGTTCGTGTCCGACTCTCCCACAATCGTTGCCTGATCCATCGTGCTGCATTCCAAAACTGAATGAACATGGGGCGTATTGCACGGCGATGTGATATGCAGGGATATCAGCACATACTTGTGTCCGATTTCGTGCGCTATGGTGAAGGCAGACGCCAGACCGATATCCTCGTTGACGCTGCAACTGCGGTCAGCCTCGCACATTCCACCCACAGGAGCCAGCCCTGCGGCCAAATGTTAGCTAACGACATCAACAATTGGCTGAGACCTCACCAAGAGTGCCACACGGCTCGTCTTTGAATGAACAAATGTCCAATCTATGAAGACCATGAAATGACAATGCATGTTGATAAAAAACAAATCAAGTACATTAGCACAGTGCAATAAATAAGAAGTGAGCAATCTATATGCGTCTATTTCGAATCGGCCCTCGATCCTGCTCCTTCGTCGGATCGCTGAGATCTGCTCTCGGTTTTAGCTGATTCATCTCGACGTCACGTCATCAGCATCCAAACGAGATTGCTATACACTCGAATAAAAAACAACCTCCAAGCGGGACGAATGGCCAAGGTCAAGATATGTGGTCAAGGTTACTGGATACATAACAGGATAACACTGAGCGTGCATCGCGTCTTCACTTGATCAGTTTATCCCTCTTCCCACCCTCACTGCGTACCCCGATTCTCAGGCCGTGTGTGTTTAAAGTACTTTAAACAAATAGTGTGTATACATGAAGGACCTTGTGATGAGCAGAGAGTTGTCGTACTGAGGCAGATCCTTTGATCTCTTGGTCGCTTGCCATCGACAGAAACTCTGCAAAGTGTTGTCTGCGTGGTGCGTAATGGACATTTTTGCCTGAAATGGTCACATGCCAAGCCGTGATGGACGCACGCGTTGGTGACATTACCTGGTCTTTGGTCAGTATGACTAGGCGGGTGATGACGATGTTGATGTTGTTGCCTATACTTGGGTCTCGGTACAGATTCGCCACCTGTGGAGCACAGATCCATTGCGGACGTCATATATACTGATCCAGTATACTCACAATGTTCATAATGGTCAAGATGTAACTTTCAATGTGCTGTTTACCATGGTACGCTACCATCTCCCTATCAGCCACCACCATCATCTCCACATAATTCCCTTCACTCACCGACCTCCTCCTCCGCCTCCTCCTCTTTGTCTTCCATTTATCATGATATGACTTTGGCTGGTGTTCATTTACAATTTCGTTGAGAGATTCGATATGGCGTGAGGTATGGAGTTCTGCGAATGACAACCAACACCATGCTCACAATTTAGCTCAATGCACGTTTATCCATCGCGGGGTTTATTGACATTTTGTGGCCAGCCCCTGTTTGATATCTGACAGGTTATGAATTTGTGGATCCGCGGGAGAGAGCACGACCCTCGTAAGCGGTAGTCACCCTCAAAGGCGGACGAAGTGTTAATGCCACAGACACACACACGGCGTCTTTGGTGATGGATGCTATGCATGACATTCATCGCTATGAGAAGAACACTTCGCACCTCGAACGGCAGCTGCAACTTCTGTCTAGCGCATTGAATATGTCTGCTACACTAGGCCATCCATTGCCGTTGTCTGGGTGAGTTTTTGGCACAATAAGTGCTTGTTTACGGCAAATTGTGTACATTTAGAAATTTACACTGACCGGTTGAGGTAGATGTATTGCTGCCACAGAAGGTGTGAGGGGGGCGGGGGTCTCTGATTGCCGACTTCCGGTAGACGACGTGCACGTGACCGGAAGTGAGGTCGTCCCGGCTGGCGTTCCATAAGGGCTCCACAAAGAACTCGTCCAGTTCTGTCGTGAACACCCCGTGCTGAAAAATCATCGTTACTTTGGTGAAACTAGCTCATCGCACTTCATAATATATGTTTTGGGCAACATAAATTCTCAACAAAACTATAATAATACGTGAATTATAGTAACATTATTACACCCATTAAATGGAGCAGTATTGTCGATTTCAATCAACCCTTACACGGTGCAGTAAGATCACGCGTTTCGAGATACCGGTGTTTGAGAGCTGTAGACTGCAATAGACAACAGCAGTTTCTTCTTGTGCAGCATCTTGCTGCAAAGCGAAGCCCTGTTGCGCCGACACCATTGAGAATGTTGCAGGAGAAGCAAACAAAAGGTATCTGGTGTCTCAAGCCGCGCTGAGTGGAGGTGAGGGTGCTGGCTATACGTGCCGAAGACCTTGGCTCAACGTCTATAAAGTGAGTGGCGTACCACGCACCGCGTTACGCAACGCTCGTAAGGAGTACGCGCAAGACATGAAAGCGGCGTAATCGGCGGTTGAGGGGGGGTGAGGGGGTGCTGGGGTGGATGGGTGGTCCGCTTTCTGCATTGCACCGTGGCATTAGGCAACCTTGCGGCAAAGCGAGCACAGATGCGCTGCTAATGGTCGGGATGCAGTCGCTGAGAGAACCGCGAATGCTAACTTCTTCCTCCGGTTTCGATCGGAATTCGGAAGCAAATGTTCTTTTGCTGATGTCCAGGATACATTCGATTGAAACCAGCGATGAAAAGCAGCATTTGCAACGGAACAATCAAGCATTCGGTGAAGTTGTGAATGGAATAGTTGAATGCTGTAAAATGTGTCGAAGAAAAATCTAAGAGATTTAGAATATATACTGCAAAGAAATTACGTTGTTGTTCTGACCGACTAGAAGACACACTTGATGTGGGCCAGGGGGAAGTTACATGTATTCGTCTTGTAAACAAATGCTGTCTTCACGACTTCAATCTACTAGTAAATATCAACAAAATTCGCCGCACTGAATGCAATCAACAGTGCAATAATACCCAACCGAGTGCAGTGCCACGCGACTGCAGTTTAATTATCTACGAGGTGTTTTCTTCTGCCTCGTTTTCATTGTTGCCTCTTAAATTAAAGATTGTTGAGCGGGGTGCACTTCTGTGACTCTTGTAAATCGCAATTCCGCGTTTCGTACACAGAGTTGAATTCCAGAAGAACACATAAAGGTGGAAACAATGAGTGCAACAACTGGCATTGAGTGTGCGATGCATCTCACACTGACAACCAGTAAACACCGATTTCCTGGTGAATCTCAAGGCAGCTATACGTTCAAGGTCGTCGTGCCTGGATGCATTCCAGAACAGAGAGCATCGGGGGCCCTAGCACGGGAGGCATATCCATGCACTAACAATGGGGGGCATAAAACGAGCTAGCGCTCAATTGCAAACAATCTGTCAGGAACAACGTATGTGGCGGTTCTCTGGCCCTCGGGACATATATGTGTAGAGGAAGGGTGCCTTTTTCTAGAGGTTCTCTTTCTGGAGCTTCCTCTCGTAGGCACCCCCTCCCCCGTCCCAACGACTCATGCAGATCATCCAAACCCGAGCCCTAACAGAAGAATTGAGGGGAATGAAATGATCACCTCGGGGCTGCGATATAACCGCGGGGAGGGGGTTTCTCGGGATTGTGTAATGCTGCCCAACTGCATAGCAAGGCCAGGCACAGTGTGCAACTGTCTACAGTCATAAGCACGATATAGCTTTATCAATTAGAGAGAGGGGTAGCTTAGGTACGAGTGATGCCGTATCACCCGAAAAGGCCGGCCCGATTTGACAATACAGCTCAAGATCTTACCAGTCCATGGCAGTTGCTGATGGCTACCCGCGACTGCACTTGCTGACCCCTGCCAAGATGGCCGATATAATGACAGTTCTTCGCGGTCTCTGGAAGTGCTGCCTGTCCAACGTCAAGCCCTTCGACGTGGTAGGAGGGCGATATCAGATGATGATTCAGACTCAGGTTAAAATGGAAGTCAACGCCGAACGCTCTCAATTCATAGAAGACGGAGTCATCCGATGGGTGGATGACGTCACCGTTCTCTGCGTACTCCACGCTCCTGCGTCGCCGGAAGTGGGGGCTACTGTGTGTGACGTCATTACTGATGAGATCGCCCGCCTCGTCCACCAAATGAGGAATGGTCAGTTCGTATTGGTCAAGCCGGTTGAAGAGGTCATCTGGAAAAGTAAAAATTAATCTTGTAGAGCCGCCAATGCCCTATGAGCCATAATTTGGTACAGACGTCTGTTTTGATTTCCGACTGAGGCGATATTGTTCAGCATTTGATGGTAACGTTTTCTTGTGTTTCTTTGGCTTTCAATTTACATCGAGACATGCTCAGAACGGTGTAACATTTCTGCATACACAAGACTGAACGCAGACATTCGCAAACGATCATTTTCAACAATCGCAAAAAAAAGGGGATTGGTCCTGTTAACACTCTGCTAGAATCGCTTATATTGCGATACATTCTGCTGTGTGTATCGTATCATGAACCCACAATCTCCGCGTGAACGTTTCTTCATTCGCTGAGTGAACCCAATGACCTCGTTCACGTGAATGTGCTCAAACCGCAATCTGTGCAATTAAAGGCAATTACAGTCAATCAAGTAATTACGTAACGAAATTTACAATGAGAGAAAAATCATCAGTAAACGTAAACGGCAATACTGAATGTTTGTTGACGTTATTTCCGCAACGTGAAACCTGCAGCCAAGATAACGTTCCGTGAATGTCTAACATAGGGCTTATCTCTCGCCCAGAGGCGGACGAATACGCTCACAGAGAAAAAAAAATTCAATTAGAATCCCTGCACCATTAGATGAAGGTGAGTTTATGGTGATTCCGTGACAGACGCACGCGTGCCCATCGGGTCGTAAAGCGGTGTGTGGTAAAGAGGAGTAAGCGCGGTGGTGAGGTAGGATGCAAGAGCAGCATTGGATCCATACGTCAATCTGATTAACCTGGCGGCATTCTCCAGCGGCATCTTGAGTGATGTGCATTCTGACGTCAACTGGAGATTCTTGTTGTAGGTGGGAATGTCATTTATCAGTTGGCTCGTCAGGCTGAATAACATTGCTCCGTGGCTGCCTGATGCCACCGTGTTGCACTGAGATATGTGTATATACTTGATATATACTTGTATATATGTACTTGTATATGATCCGGCATTTGGTTCTTACTCTGAGGTATTCTTTTCATGGGTCAAACGCATGTAGTTTACGAGGCAATGAACTGCAGGAGTTTTGAAACTGACAGATTAATAGGGCACCTCACTCAGTAGGCAAGTATAAAGGGTACTAGTAGTTGAATTACAAGCATGGCTGTTTTTCATGCTTCAGCATTTCAAATGTTTATTTTAAATTTTATTTTGGCCATGCATGCATGAGGCATGCGTATATATCGCATGCATATACTGAGAGAACATGACTGAATTTGGTGACTTTAAACTTCAATAAATTGGGACTCTTTGTACATCACATATCACATATACATGTACAGCCTAAATTGGGTCTTTAACCAGCTCAAATTAGTATGCATTCATACTGTTAAATGGCATACCAATATACAATTCATGCGTAGGTATCTGCATTTGCACAATAGCCGACCTGCTTTTCTCTGCTTGAAATCCTCGTCAATCCAGTCGTCGTGATTACGCAATCCAGTCCCACCGCAGATGAGCACGAGGTGCAAGGCCACACCCAGCGTCCATCTGAGAAGTTGCTCCATTCGTCAGAGCATCATTTGCGCAACGTATCCTGTGCTATAGAGTTGGCGCTCAGAGTGACCACGCTTATATACACCTCATCCGCCTGCTCCTCATCCCTGCACTCCATTGACGGTGTGATCCAGGGCAGCATTCCAGTGCGGAACCATAAGGCAGCAGAAACAGCAGCTGATCGTCCAACGCGGCCGCCGCGAATTCATCTGACGCGAGAGGATCGCTGAGTGCTTTGTAGGTGTAGCTATCACTCGGTTGATACTCGCGTCGAGGTGGCCCACTCGCTTATCAGCGGCGCTGTTTGCAAACGGAATCAGTTTGAAAGCCTGCTGCACTCGTTAAAGGTCATTGCCATCGAATGACCCGTGGCTGAATATATTCAAAATGAACGATCATAAACATAAATGGGTTTGCAGACTAAACACCGCTGGGCTCTGTGGGGGATGATGCTCTTAAAGGCCTTGATTGCTCTGCAGGTGTGCTCCTGAGGGTATCAATGGCCTCTAATACAACCTCCGACAAGAGCTCTCTTATTGCTGCAGGTCACCGGATTCGACTTGGATACGAGTGCTTCACTCGAAGTTCTCAAAAAGGACATCGCAAATGCCTCTTGTCACTTTTACGCCTTTTCTTCCTCTGAGATTCTGTGATTTCTGTCGACATGAACGCCTCTCTCTTTATTGCATATGGCTCGCGCTTCCTCCATCCGTTCAATATTCTGAAATTCCTGGAGTGTTGTAACCACGAGTGAGGGGTCATCGGGTGCTCGTTTTTCCATCTTCGAAAGTGATTAACATTAAATTCACCGCAATCAAGTTCACTGCATCTTTTCCGGTGCAAATGAATGAAGCTTACGTCAAAACCGCCGATTGAAGCAGCGGAAGTTTTGTGTGTGACCACGTGACCTGCTTCATGGCCGCAATGCGATCAACAAAACTTTCGCCTCGGACGCCGTTGAACAGCAGACCGCGTGGTGCCCCAGGGGAGAGGAGCTGGCCTTTCTAGTTATACAAAATAAACGAGTATCGATGAGCAGGCGAATGATCGGGGGATGGTACGGATATCGGGAGAGTGACGGGGATTCGAAGGGAGGAGGGGGGCGCAGGAGGGAAAAACGGGGGCCTCTGGTCTGAATGCGATGATCGCTCTGAAGTCTTTGAAAGAGCAGACAACGGGAAAAAAGGAAAGATAAACTGACAACAATAGGGCGAAGAAAACAGCGCACAAATTAGCGCAATGGGGGCGGAGGGGGGGGGGGCGTTTTCACTACCACTTAACCGTCTGTGTTCATCAATTGTTCTCACTGCGAGTGAGTGGCGGTTGCAGACACGGGTGATGCACGCATCAGGGACATCAATGTGTGTATCGCTTGCTGATTGTGGGGTTGCTGATTGCTGAAGATAAATTAGCTTTTGTGCTCAGGAGTGCATACGATCTCTGGAAAGTGATGGGTCGAATGCTAGCGAAACGCCTGCGAATAAGTATCCGCCTTGCTCTGAGTCAAACTCAATTTCAAATTCATGTACCTAAAAGTGACGAATCGATTGTGTAACAGCGCAGATTTCGCCGTCCCAGCCGGGGTTCCAACTTCCTGGCACCTTGCGTAACCCTCCCGCAGCTTCTCCCTTGAAGCAGCCGTTGCTCGCCCAGTACGGTCCCACTGACTACGAGCGGACCTTCGCCATCAACGCCATCACCCGCCTTGGCGATATAGAAAGCCAACAGAGATGGTGAAACACAGCCTCTGCCTTCCACTGTACCACAGATTAAAAGGTGCTATCTCTGCTGCCTTCCTGGGAGCAATCAGGGCGAACTCATGTTCTGCTTCCAAGCACTTAATTCTTCAACATACGGCCGGATTACGTCAGGAGAATGACACCACCGCCGATGCGATTTCCGAACGCCGCCGACAACCACTAACCGACGATGCACTTGTGGCCATCTTGCGGATCACAGGTTCACAAAGAAAAAAATGAAATTCGGTTTTTAGGCGGAAACTCCGTTTCGAGCTACCACACACACTTCGGCCGCAAGGCAACAAAGTGCCAATGAGCAGGCGCCTGAAAGTTGACAAACGCCGCTGGGGCAATTGAACCAACTGCTCTCACTGCAGCATGGTCTTTAGTTGCCTATACACAGATAATAAACATTTCAGACAAAAGCTTCGGTTGCATATAATAACTAGATTGTATCATGCATGTAGGCCTGTTTGTATTAATTATTCCTCTCTGGGATGCGTTCATTATGATTAACAAAAGGTAGTGTGCGTTATGATTAACAAAAGATAGTGTACGTTATGATTAACAAAATGTAGCGTGCGTTGTGAAGCGTTATTGACGTCTCAGAATCAGGAATAATGCGTTGAAATGTCCCTCTGTTCACACTGCTTCTTGATAACATTGGTATTGAGGGGTTACTGCTAGACAGAATGCCGTCTGAATATTCTCATATACGATCTGAGATCGCCGCTGACGAATAGGCTAGGTTACTGCATGCCCCCTCCCCCCGGTAGCCCTGGTATTGCACAATAGTGGAGTATATTTGTGGTTTACCCCAAAAAAATTGCAACAAACGGTCTTTCAACGGCTTTGGGTAAGTTTCGGTGTGCTAATAGAGGAAAAAAGTTTGCCAAAATCGGCGTCGTGAAAGGTATTTCTTCTGTTAATTAGTTACCTTGATTACGCCAAAAATAAACATAGGCAACCGGTATATCAAAATGAAGATCTATATCAGATATGAATGATCAGAAATGACATAAAACACACCAATATGTGTACCTGTAAATTTTTCGGTAGGATCTAATTAATCACAGGTGTAAAAAAATTCTGAAAATCTAAAATTATTTGCTTGATATAAATATTTCACGAAAAGAGACTTACACATCTTTAGGGAAATATTTCTGAAGAGAATGGTAGTTAATTAATAAATTAACCAGTTAATGTAGTTATTATATCAATTAATGATAGAATCGCTTGAATCACTTCGAGAAGTATTGACTGAAATGCGCCTTCTGATATACTGGATAATCGAAACCATAATCAATTACTAGTACATCTGTAAGCCTACTAAGACAAAGACATAGGGTTCAATTCAGGTGGATGAATACGGACTTTACATATCCCAAAGTAAATTTTGCTAATGACGCACTGGCTGACAAACAACGCTGCAACTACATGTATCTTTGTGACATTGAAATACACTATGTATTGCATGTCCAAAAAATGTAGTGATGATTGAAGAACAAAACCAGAGAACAAAATGAAAGGAAAAACTAGGAAAAACGACTAAAATTCGTACAAAAGAGCGTTAACTTCTGCAGCATCCAGAGGGCCTGTAATAATTGTAGTTACGGTACCGTCACGTATTCCCAACAAATCTATTATGGCTTTGAGCACCAATTTGTGCAAAAAAAAAAAAAAAAAAAAAAAAAAATACAATTTGATTCTTACTATTACGGCATTTTATTAAAGGGAGGGAGAACTGGTTAAAAATGGACTTTGAGTCGTTATTTGATGCACTAAAAATGATTCCTATGCCTGGCCCACACGAGAAATATCATCGCTAACGATTTCGCGGGAGATATATTGCTAACTAGGCGTGACGTCATGAGCTGTGATGAAACAGAGTTCCCCATCTTTTACAATGGGCCTCGTCATATCAGCGTGTCCTGCGACTAAACCCCTGGAAATTTTTTTGTTTTCTTTTCGGAAATAGATAGAATAATCATTTTGCCACCAGTCAGGCGCGAAAAAAAAAATATTTTTCGCTATTTTTCTTATTTTAACAAGCGATTTTCTAGGACACCTACCATGTTTCTCATCCTGAAACAGTAAAAAGGTCAGCCAGAGTGCACCACGCATGCGCTTTCGTTTCGTAAACAACAGAGATGTCCTTTTATGGCGAAGATGATCTGCTCTGATTGGCTGAAATCGATAGCTTCCCGAGGGGAACGGGACCAATCAGCCATCAGGCAAACCAAGCCATCAGCTGACGTTTGCCTCCTATACTTCGCAATGGAAGCCATTCTCCCATAGGCGCAATGCTAACCCCGATATTCGGAATGCATTATTTCCTTACGCTTGCATCCAGGCATGGTGTTTTCGGCACGGAATGCTACCAATTGGTGCTATGAGTCAATAGAACATCACTTAAAATTTAGTTCCCCATCCCTTTAAGAATTTTCCAAAACGCATTAAATTCTGAGTTGCAAAGTCCCACTCCGGTTAACAGAAGTCACATAAAACGCGAATGAGTGAGATATATTGTAACTTGAAAAGGTGTCTTAAACATTTCCGGAAGCATACAGAAATTTCGTCTTCATCATACAGAATACACAGAGAACAATCGTAAAAAGAAGTGAGAAGAATCTGAATAAACGGTACAAGCAAACAAAGGAGCAATCACTAAAGTTACGTTTCAATTAAGCGATTTACTCGTATTTAGGGCCTACACATTCATTTACGTTGGATGTGTGAACATCTCTACCGATATATATATATTATATACAGAGTAGGCCAAAAATAGCTTATCTCGCTACGCCATGTTAAAAAATAATACTTATAAATTTGCTAAAATTTATCCATAATTCAAAAACCATAAATACCTAATATCGATTGACCAGGCTATTATGCACCCATTTATGCAAAGAAATTGAACAAAACGCCAATTTTGAATGAGGGAGGAACATTTAAATGCTAGTTGTGAGTGATCGCGAAGAGCTTTTATGGGCACGTAATCAGGTGGGCCCCTGAACAAGCATTGTGGAATGTCATCCGTTGCGTGGCGCTGCAGTGCAAATTATCTGCTTTGTTTTGACTTTATTAGATACACATTAGTGCCACAATATCAACAACATCACTCATAAACAATAGAATAGTTCGTCCTATAATAATTAATGCAAGAAGAAGAGTATTGGATGCATGAAGATACGTACGATCGACCGCAAAAAAAATATTTCACGTGCGTTTTCTGCCGTTACATAGCATTGTATTTTTCCGCGAAAAAATGTTGATTTGAGTGAGCATTATATTTCGCATTTGTTTTATATTTTCCGTTGTTGTTATTTCTTGAGTAAGTTGTTACATTACGCGATATGCTACTTACCTGAATAACGAACGACAGAAGAACGCATTTGGATTGAAACAACATATTCTCGAACAAAAAGTGCACAACAAGTCAGAGCTGCTTACAGCTAGGCCTACATTAATTGCCAACACATCCACCATCCCGTCAATTCACAATGTAGGCCTACGATGCATTCCATTATTATGCACGTGTTGTGAGATCTACTCGATCATCCCTCGCATACATGCACTAGTGTGCGACAGGTCACTAAGTACAGCAGCGTGCTGAGAGCGATGCCTTCTTTGGGCCTCCAAACGATCCAAATGATAAATCGGCATCAATGTCGACAAGATTGGACTGGAAATGATAGGACTATGATAGGAATAGCAGCATGAAATGTTAAACTACATGTACCTATATCAAGTATTTATTTCTCAGATATTTTTTTTTTTTTTTTTTTTTTTTTTTTTTTTTTTTTCACTAAGACCTGTTTTGTATAACTTTCTTTGAAAAGTGCAGTGTCATTGAAAAGCATTGAAACCTTTAACACGGCGTAGATAAACTACTTTTGGCCCACTCTGTATACAGTGGCTTAAGTGTCCTGCATTAAAAACACGCAGAATTTCATGGTACACATATGTAAACTGGGGGAGTGGGTTTTGCTATTAAAACAAGACTTCCGAGAGATCATAGGCATATCTTAAAGCGCCAACAAAAAGATGCCCGAGATGACACCCAACTTGAGTCTCTTTATTATTATAATTATTATTATAACTGATAATTATTTTGAGGTAAATGTTGTGGTTTTAGGTTTTAGACCTTTTTGTTCAAGAGAAAAGATAATTTTTGTAATCCATTCCAAGAAATCACCTCTCAATAATACCATGCAAATTAGCATTCAATATTATTTAATTTAGCCCTTAATTTAGCCTTATTCATCCGTGATCTACTTTTCGCTCGATTGAATATTTTTTTACCAGGTTTACCCTCAAATAAGATTATGACAACTATCTGACTTCGAACTGTAGTGAAAGACTTTTTTATGACATGTATAATCATCTGTTTCTTAATGTTCTTCTCTCCCCCTTCCTTCCTCCATTTCATTTTGAATTATGTGCGTTAATACTTGCATTTGTGATATGAACATTCACATACATGCATATAAATGATTACGCCACATTTATAAATCCCAATAACTTGTAGATATACTTTAAACCACCCTGTGAATGAAATATTAAATCCCTTGATGTATGTTTGCGCAGCCATTAAATGACGGTAGCTAGGTAGGTCTACTGACGGTTAAATTACTAGTATAATTATTTCAAATTATAATTACACAGTGATAGGGGCTAAATGCATGAACTTAATTTACAGGTATTAAATGAAGTCGAATTCAGCTATACAATTATAACCTAATTAAGACATCTGTATCAACAACATACCTGCATGTATTCAGACTGTTTCGAACTCTCTGAATGGATGTCTCGACCGGTTGATGTTCGACTAACTTTGTTAAGGTTAATTGGTTAACTGGTTAAGGTTATTAAGTGTTTCCAAGTCGCAAATTTAAAAAATGGACCCGATAATTAACGTGCCTCATAATTATGTAGGCTCACTTGTTTGGCCCGTAGAATTTTTTTAGTTTATTTGGGGCATGGCTAGATATAAAAATCGCTATAAAAGATAAGTATTTCTGCAATATACTTCATAAAACATTTTGAATCGTGTGACTACGGATGACAGAAAATTCGCATCTGTGATCTACGCACTCGGTGAAATAGCCCTGCAAAGTAGACCGGAAGTCCTTTTCCAGGCGAACCCGACGAGCATCGTGCGAAGCTCGTCTTTGAAACCAGAGTCTAGTCAATTTTATCACATTTGAAGTGAAATTGACTGTCTTATTCGTCTGTCCGACAATCCACAAACAATCATGTAAGTACTTTTCACATTTTGAGAGCGTAGTTTTTGCATAATACGGTGTATTCCGATCTTTACAAATCGCCGACTTTCACCACGAGTTGTGAGGCGAATTCGGAATCGCAAATGGCGACTGACTCATCCGGCATCGCTCTTCAGAATTAGCTTTTGCGTCTTCTATTCTCCTCTTATCGTCCATTTCTGTCCATCGTTTTATTACTTTGCTGGTATTTTCGACCTTCAAATATTATAGCTTCTTTAGCTCTGTGCTTTTTTTTTTCTTTGTGAGTTGTGTATTATTCGTGAGGTTTTCGAGTGCCAAGTGTGTATTCGGCTTCTACCTGCGCCACTTAAAAGTCCATCTATTCAACCATGCTCGATTTGTACTTGAATATCGAATTTTTATAATCATGGCTTCTCCAGATTTGAATTTTGTTTGTCAAGTCTGCTTCCATGAATTTGTATCGGCCACATCATTACATGGAATTGGGAACTTGCATCAATAATTATTCAGCTTTACACATGTGTCTTTACGTGTTGCTGGTAATGAGCTCTGAATTTGAAGAAAATTGTAATTTTTCAGGCAACTTACATAAATTAAGGTCATGGACTGATGTGGATTTTTTATTCTCAATCTTCCTATCATGCAACATTGGATCCATTAATTGGGTCACTTATTTTTACTTGTGGTTGATTTCGTTGGGAAGTTCATTCAGAGCCATCTGATGATATTTCAAGGAGTCACTTGCACAGCATCTCTTTCTACTTCACCAGGTGAGTTGTCAGTGTGGGCTGGATTCAGGTCAAACCACATGTGGCAATTGTGGCTATAACTGGATTTTTAAAGGAGTTGAATGATGGTTACTGAACCCAGCCCACATTTCTCCCACATCTTGAGGACTTGACTCGCCATCTGGAACATTGTATTGCTTGTTAAGCATTGAATTATATCAAATTTGTGATGTGACTCGATGTATTTTATTGTATAACAAGCATTGTTACGGTAAACGTAAAAGATAATTGAGATGTGTGATCAGCCGGGAATATTTATTCTACTGACTGGTTTCAGGTATTGGTGTGATCTTTCAACGCGGGATCAGTTATGGGGAACAATTACTCATAATTCCTGTGCTTTTCTTGGTCATGAAGCAAGGTGGGTCAGGGAAAAACTCGCGTTTCACCTTTTAATGGTTTTTGCAGGAGACTAGTCGTGACACCTCGTATGAACTGTACTTATGAAAACTTGCTTGTGTTATAGAAATAATGGAAGAAGGCTGGAGCAACGAGGCTGACCCTGCCTTCCCCCCTCTCCCTGCCCAGGGAAGCCGAGGAGGAAGAGGACGCTCTGATGGTGACTTTGGTGGTCGTGGTGGCTCTGGGTACTCTCGCCCCAGGCGTGATGACTATGGCTCTGATTTCCCATCATCCAACGGTGGAGACGCCACTGGTGAGGTGGAAATTGCCTCATCTGATGTCGGCCGAATCATTGGTAAGCATAGGTTGTTTCAAGCAGGGCATTCCTCACATCCTCTTGAATTGCAGGCAAGGGAGGCATCCGAATCCGTTCCATTCAAGACGATTCTGGAGCTCGCGTTGAGGTTCCCCGTGACAGAGAAGGCGACCGTGTTGCTGTTCAGCTGAGTGGATCTGAGGAGTCAGTGGCCAAGGCAAGAGAGATCATCCTGGAAATCATCAATGACCAGGGCGGCCGAGGAGGAGGAGGAGGATATGGAGGAGGAAGATCTGGTGGCTACAGGGACGGAGGATTCGGAGGTGGACGCGGTGGTTATGAAGACAGAGGAGGTTACGGAGGTGGCTCACGAGGGGGGTACGGTGGATTCGGAGGCGGAGAAGGCCAGTCTGAGGAGACTGTTGATGTTGCCGTCTCAGATGTCGGAAGAATCATTGGTGCGTCTTGTTTGCCTTTTATGTGTTTGATTTTTAACTTGTTTTCTTTCTGCAGGCAAGGGTGGCACCAGAATCAGACAGATTCAAGATGAGTCTGGAGCACGAGTTGAGGTCCCCAGGGGTCGCGACACTGACCCAATCCCCGTTTCACTTAGAGGATCAGATTCTGCTATTGCAAGGGCAAAGGCCATGATTGTGGAAATCACAAGTGACCAAGACCGCAGAGGAGGCGGCGGATACGATCAGGATCGCCGAGGTGGTGGAGGCGGATATGGTGGCGGTCGCTATTAGGAAGGAGTTGTAATAACCGGTCTGGGCTTCAAAATGGATCAGATGGCATTTGTCTAAGGTTCAAACTTGAAATATATAACAAGGATTCCATTTTGATTCTCGGGAGCATTTTCCCTTGTCACACTCAACTATCATTGTCCTCTGGAAAAATAAATCAATTCTGCTTTGAACGGTGTACCCTTACAATTTCTGTGCGAATTTCCTCTTTTTATTCGTGATACGCAATCGCTGGATGTGCAAACCATTTGAAGTGGATTCTGTTCACAAACTCTGGTTATTCATGATTCAGCTCTCCATTTTTCATCGCCCTTTGAACTTAAGAACTCGTCTCGTACTCGGTGTTTCTCACTTCGCAACCTCCAGGTGGTTCGGGAATATTTTTGCCTTTCTTCTTCGCTCTTGCACCTGGGCTTGTTAAATTCTTTTGTATTTTCCGCAAGCCAACTACGAACTGCCTGCCCCTGATTAATTGCCTGATTCAATGTGAATTAAACAGATGGCTCATCCAGCATAGTATGCTCCTTGTAATTTTGTATTTATCTGGCTTTTTTTTTTAATATATAATTTGTTTTCTTCGCATTTTGACAATTATGCAGATTACTAAGATTTTTGACGTATGTTGTGTGCCTGTTTTAGCCATACAGGAAACTATTTTGACATTTTGAGAGATTTTCAAAAGGCGTTTCACAATGTGTTGTGTTCAAAGTTCGCCTGGCGTGTGTATACTGAAGGTTCAGCGTTCAGCTTATTCTGAAATTTTGAATGATTGAATTATTTTTTTGCTTCTTGATTATTTTTTTCATGTACTGTTCCTGCGTATTTAAAAGGTTACGACAACAATTGCATCCCCAGCGAAATAAAAACCTCATCAGAACCGGATCCTGCTTCGTTGCCTCCCATCCTTCCATTTCTTATATGAATGTTTATTCATGTTCTTAATCATTTTTGATTATGGTACATTATTTTACTATATTACAATACTAGTTATGCTACTCTCGTGAAGTCAAATAATATTGAGCGACATCATATTAGTACATTGTACTTTGTAAGTTGTTGGTACCCTGTAAATACAATTACTTGTGTAATGAGTATCCATGTAATATTTTGTTGGCCGACAATTGCACCATTGCTGTCGCACATACTCGGGTGAGGGGGGGATTAGTTTTCAAGGTGTGATGATGAATTCGTGGTGATGTCTGTTTTACATTGATGTACTTTTGGGCTGGAACACACGACTCCCTAAAAC